>CM021101.1:228864978-228908333 GCA_007115665.2 Sequoiadendron giganteum | reverse complement strand
AATGTGTAACAAGATTCCTGAGTAAAACCATAATTTATCAAACCCTACCAACATAAAAATAGTAACTAATCTATGTAATTTAAAAACTAGGCCATCACGATATGGTTACGATTAAAATGTGAAAATGAACATGATAAAAACAAACAAACAAGAAACGAAACACCAAAAAAGCCAAAACAAAAACAAGAAAACAAAACAAAAGAGAAGAAAAATGAACAACAAAGCTCACAAGAAAATCGAGAGTCACGAATTCGAGAGCAACCAACGACCAAACAAAAATGACCAATGAAACAAAATGAAAGAGAAGAACATAAACCCTACCTCAAACACAAACAAATAGTATAGCCCTCTGAAGTGATTCCGCACGTAATTATCTCCCTTTTGATCAAATCACACGCCCAAACACTCCACTGCAACTCTAATTCTCTCTTGATCTTTTAAATAATGATGATAACTTCCAGTTAATCCCTAATTAAGGTTAAAACTGCAGCTTCATACGTGCATGGCTCCTGTAATTAATGCCATAAATGTGAGAGATCGGAGTCAAAACTACAAAGGGAACTTGCACATTACTATTGTGCGACTTCAGTAAAGTCAAACAACCCAAAAACGGCTGGAGTAGAAATGAAGTGGGAATTGATTTAGAAATTCATTTGAGTTTTGCATTTGGTTCCCATTTCAGCTCTGGTTCCGCCAACAAAGAAGAAAGAGAAAGAAAAAGGCAAATAAAAACACGAAGACCAAAACAAGAAAAACCAACATAAAACCCAAGTCTAAACAAATAGACCAAAAGGTGGAGGCAGAGGGGAAATGAACCTTTATTTTGAAACCATGAATAACTTCAGACTTAACTTCCACTCCGGCTCTGGCTCTGAAAAAGAAAAAACCAAAAGACCACAAAAAGACCTTTAGGACAGGGATCAGAAGGAAATCTTTGAAACAAGTTTCAAAACCCAATTTATTTCCAGTTCTGATTCTGATAGAACAAACCAAAGAAAAAAAAATTATTGGAAAAGAATAACTCTAAACTTTGTTTGGAAAACAAACAAGGACAGAAACAAAAAAGGGGGACCCATTTTGACCAAGGCAAAAGATGGGGTGGTTATGCAAGGCATAACAGGTAATACATCTTCAAAAGTGGAATAAGGGTTTTATATGCAAAAAATGCTAATCTATAGAAAAGATGAAGCCATGGCTATGATTGAGGGTCGAAATAAAAGTAAAAGGAGGGAATGCATGAAGAGATGCCCATTTGTACCTGTAGAGAATAGGCCACGACCATTAGACAATAAGCCCTTCGTTTTCTACAAATGGAGGCAAATAAAGAGGCGGTGGAGGTTGTGGCCATGATTTAAAGAGTTTCTTTTACGATTTTTTTATAGAGGCATACAACTATGACATGAAAATGCAAGGGTTCAAAGTATATAAAAAAAATGAGCTTGAATATAGCGTGTTTTTTCTGCAGAAAATGAATCACAAAGCGCGAGAGATATTTGCTACAAAAAGTCAAAGGAAGGAAAATGCAAAATATGTACCCACAATTGACTCAACCAAGCTTCTATATGTGTTTTTGCACAAGGAAGGTCTGTTTGAAAGCCTTTTGTAGCTATAGGATCCGCTATGAAATCTTATGTAGTACTCCATGAAAACCCTAGAAGGCAAGTTGGCGGCAGCCTTAGCTTCTCCCAAAAGCTTCATGTGAAATGAAGAAAGATGTTTTACTTTTTTGGTTATGTTCTTTAGGGTTTGATACCCTAATACAAAAAGGCACAATAAAACTTATCATTTTTTTTCTATTTCTTTTAGAATATGTGATGCCACTAATACCATCGTGGGTTTTTCCTTTTCAATATGGAGATGAGGATTTTATTTTTGCATTCTATTTTAGATTGTAAAATGATTAACTTAAATGGTAATTTATAAATCATTTAAGTTAAATGATTATATTTTAAATGCAAGAAAATAGAGTCATATGACTAAGTCATAGAAGTTTTCAACATATAGGAGGAAGAATAAGATATGCTTGATTTATGACTTGGAGACCAAATAGGGGCACATGTTCACAATACCAAGTCACGAGGGAAATGGATATATGTTTGTATTTATGACTTGGAGAGAATATGGGGAAGTTGAATCAGTTTACAAATATTTGGAGGAGATTTAGGGAAGCTTGTATTGGCCTTATTAAGAGTTTGAGAGCATCTTGGAGAACTTTTGGCTTGTGATCATGTTGGAAAAAGTCAATTTTGACTTTTTCAACACTTTGGAGTCCTTTTTGATGAGATCTAATTGCTAGATTTATGGCTTTTGGAGGGCATTTGAATTATTGAGTTTCTAGAACCTCTTTTTGAGGGTTTGTTTGGAGAGATGATGTATATAGTCACTTTAGTGAATTTATTATAGTAGTTCTTACTTAGTTCTTTTTTTGAATTAGAGATTTTGTCAGTCCTTTGACAGAGAAAATAAAATTTATGTAACTTTTAAAGTATGAAAAGAAGAGTTTACCTTGGATATCATTGACGAATATATTTACCTTCTTTTTCTTGCAAGCATTGTGCATTACCAGGTGATTGATTGAGTTATTTGTGATATTTTCTATTTTCTTATAACTTTGTCTCATCATATCATGCCTTTTCTACAAAAGTAGGATTATGTAGGTTGTGAATTGTGTTTTTTAAAATTGCATCGAAACCTTTGAGTTTGTGAAAGTTTGTCTTTCCTTCTTGAAAGTATATGCAAGTCAGACCTTTTCATGAAATATTTATGCATACAATTATAGTAACATGCTATGTAGTTTTAATATTTGTCATCAACAATCAAGTGTATGTCAATCTGAGTGTCTCATAGCTCTTGCTAATTTGGTGTATCACCCAATTTTTTTTCCATTTTTCAGTATTTCAATTTATGCAGACGTATCCTTACCCTTATCTCCATCAAGTCAATAGTTTAGGTGATATCCATAGGAAGCCGACCTTCTCCGGAGGTTTGGTCTTATCCAAGTATTCGTACTTCTAAGATCGTTCCCATGTTACAGTGGATTGTTGAATTCCACATTCAACATGGTGCAAAATCCAAGTGATAACAATAACGATTAGACTGAGGTTAAAAGAAATAAATCTATGGTTGTAAAACACTGTATGGTACTCAGATCTTCCACAAAATGTGAAAATTACGACTTGTAAAACTTAGTTTTCAATGAATTAAGAGTGCTACCCTCTTTGGTAGCAATTCACCAAAAAAAATATTTAATAAAATTTTGAAAATAAAAATAAATTAAAAAAATTATTGAAATAATGAATGACGATTTTTTCAAAAATAAAAATAAAATTTACAAATATTTTTGAAAATAAAAATAAATTACACATTATAATAAAACAAAACAAGTATAAATTTCTTAAATACATCTATTTAAAAAATGTTAAGAAATATTAAATCTTGAATTGTTTTATTTATTTAAGAATTACTTTGTTTTACTTTAGAATTATTTATCTTATAGAATTTTACATTGTTTATTTTATATTTATTTCAAGAGTTATATTTATTGAAAGGCATTTTATTTTATTTTATATACTTAAAATTTATTTTATTTTTATTTGGAAAAATATTTTATTTACTTAAGAGCTATTTTATAGTTTTTTAATATATGTTTTCTTTTTAATAGTTTTTTTTTAAAACACTCATGTCATTGTACTCCACTCCTTGCTATCATTGCACTAAAATAAATAAATTTTAAGTAAATAAATATATCTATACATTTTCTAAATAAATGTATTTAAAATATCTATTCTATTTATTAGTTAATTAATTATTATTTTTAATAGTTTGAAATAAAATAAAGATTTTGTAAGAGGTTGTTTAGGTTAACTAAATAATATATATATATATATATATATATATAAATATCAATTAACCTAAATTAAATAATGATGTAATGTGTTGGAGCTAGATACATTGTTTATATAAATATTTAAGGTCCATGTAGGATCATGATGGGTCAAATAGAACTTGTAAATGGTAATTAAAATAAAAAAATAGATTTAAGCAACTTCACATAAGAATTTGAATAGGTTATTAACATAATTTAAAAAATATGTAGGAATAGAATTTGTAGCAAATTGAATGTAGTTTGTAAGTTGCTAGGCCTTTTAAAAAAATATATAATTTGATTTGGTGAAAATTTAAAATTTTAGTGTAGTAGTAAATTAAAATTTGGAAAAAATAAAAAAATAGGTGTTTGTCTGACCATCCTAATGATGAACAAAAATAAATATATTTTTTAAATATTTCAATATAAGTAGAGAGACACATGTCCAGATGTGAAGCATATTTTTTGTAATTATTTTGCATGTAAATAATTAGTTATGAATTTTCTAGTAAGATTTTTTTTAAATATTAAAAATCATTTGTCCATCCACCATAACTTGGTCAAAACTTTATGATTTTTTTCAAAACTATAGTTTGTGAAGCATAGTGTGTGACACATCTTTTCAATTCAAAAAATGTATAATTTTTTAAAAGTTGTAGATGTTCTTCAATCAACCTATCAGTTAAGAATTTACATAGTGCATCTAGAAAATCAATAATACTTTTTTATTAATTTCAAAATAAAGCATATCTTATATTGGTAGAATGGTGACAATTTTCTGAATAAACCCTTTTCGTTTCATCAAAATTGGATGAAAAATATCATCAACACGAAGGGTGAAGTTTAAAAAAGCATTGCAACCCTTATAAACATGTTGGGGATGTTGAATTTTTAGGTTGGACATCCCCAAGCCAAATCCCAAAGCAATACTGAGGCACGACAAATATCCATTTTTAATTAAAAATATTAATATATATAAATATCACTATAGATTTAAATTTAACACATGTTATAATATTAATATTCATATAAATATTTATATTATTATATATATATAAATTAACATATACTAGAAAATATTAATATTAATATATTATACATTATATTTAATATAAGTATTTAATGTTATATTATATATAACATAATATATTATAAGAAAATTATTTGATGAAAAGGATATATGTTTCTTTTTATTAGAAATATTAATATATATAAATACCACTATACATTAAAATATAACATGTTATAATATTAATATTGAAATAAAGGGGAAAAGAGGGATGATTGATGATAGGTTCACCATAATAACCTATTTCCCCAATTTCATTTAATATGTATGCTATGAAATGCAAATAAGGATAGTAATTAAATCTAGCAGAAACAACAACCAAAAAGATAGATCTAGAAAGAGGTAAATAATTTATACCTTTCACCAAAATCAATATTTGGAGCTCACCAAGGACTCATTCACCCTATGACAAATGGGTCCTGGCTAGGGTTCCTCAAAAATACCTTTTGGGTTTTCTTTTGTTGTGTCTAGACTCCTAGATTCCTGATGTTCACTATCAGACAACCAAAAATAATTTTTATAGAGGAGTTTCTATGATATGCCAACTTTTCTTGCAACTTTGACAACTTTACAACTTTCTTCAATTTTTCTCTTCAAAGGATCTTCAACCTAAAATCTGCAATCACACATCAAAGATAGAAAAATGTTGTTTGTTAGGTGAATGGGGGTTTTCCTTGGTCAAACCTCATTTTGGTAATTAAACCTTGTAATGAAATAGAAAATCATGAAGGAATGACAAATGAAAAACAATATGTAACAACTCACCAAACCTTATTTGAACCTTGGACTACACATCCCCAAACTAGCATGAATTTGTTTCAATGAATGTAGATCTTGATCATGAAATTTGATTAGAGATAAGGTCCTTGAATGCTTTAATATATCTTGAACACTACATCACCATATTAGCTCAAAAAACATGCAAAATGCAATAAATCTTTGACATGATGATAGGAATCTTGACTATTGCAATAATCTTCAGCAAAATCTTCCCTTGAATGCCTTGAAAATGATCTTGATAATGCTCTTGAGATAACTTGAACTTGCTAGGATCTTAGGATTTTTTAGATGTAACTTAGTGAAATGACCTCATATTTATATATATATTGACATTAAGTCCTAAAATTAGAATATCAAAAGCCGACATTTGAACATACATTTGAAATCATTGAAATACCACCAAAAACATTATTCAAATTTAGATCCTAGGATAAAGTGAGGACCCATTCTCCCTATGGCGAATAGGTCCTAGGAAACTTTCCTAAGACACATATTGTTCTTTGTTAAACACTATGTCATGGCATTAATGAATGTCAAGTTTTATCCCTCAAAATTTCTAATTAATTAGGCTTGCATTTGAATTAAATGGGCTAATTAAGGAAAATTAACCTCAATTAATTAATGAAGCCCTAGATTAGTGTGAAAGTGTAAAGATACACCTTACAACACCAAAAACAAGGCACAATTAAGTCAATTTCAATTAAAAGGGCCCTAAACTTAATGTGAATATGTAAAATACATATTACAACAATGAATTAAGGAATCATTAAGCTCATTTTATTATTAATTATTCATTCCCAAATTAAGTGTGAAAAGGGATACTTTTTCCTACACTATATTTTGCCCCCACTTTAGTGCGAGGATGAGTGCAAGTGAAAAATCACACTAAAGTAGAGATTCAAGACACTTATGTATGCAAAAATGACAAAAATACACAATCATACAAGATCAAATACCAGGAAGATCAAGCCTAGATGGTCCGATCGAAGCCATCGATTTTGCACTCACTCCTAGGGTAGTGAAACATAAGGCTATCCACTGGGTGAGTATCCCAAAAGGATAGAAAATGAGAGAATCATATTAGAATACCATACCATATCAAATATATCCTCTTGATAACTTCAATAAGGCACCACAAGGCAAGGCTCCACAAGTAAGAAAAGTGTGTTATGCTAGGTGGCCTTTAATTTAGAGTTTGAGCTTCATAGGGCTTAAAAGTTGTGTTATGCTAAAAACTTATGAAAAATGCAAGGCTCCATAAGCAATCAGGGTGTGTTATTCTTGGTGGCCTTGAATTTAGGGTTTCAAGCATCATAAGGCTAACAAGCTATATTATGATAACAATTATGAACAATAATGCTAGTAAAAGTTTTTTTCAAAGGGATTTTGCTTAGTTCATGTAAGGTCTTCTTCTTAGGGAACATTGTGCCTAATGTATCCAAGAGAGGACAAGTCAAGAGTAAAATATTCACAACTTAGGGAATGCAGTGCGTCATATCACCTCTAAGAGGAAAGGCATACACTAAGAAATATTGCACTCTTGGAGGACATCAAACCCAATGAAACCACCAAGAAAAGGATGCATCACAAGAATAAAGAAAATCACACCATGAAACATGAGAAATTTCAAAAGACATTATCGATGTATGCCCCCACTTTAAAGTGGTTACTAACACCATTGTCATGAGAAATTTCTATAAAGTAGCCAATGTTCAATCCTAAGACATGAGAGCTTACTTAGAAAGCCCTATGCCAAGTCATATATTTTTGAAATGAAGTTATATCATGAAAAAGGAAGGAGGGGTTTCCCCCAAAAAATACATAAGGGATCTATGGATTCAAGGTTAGTACATCTTTTCTGCAATGTTTTTATAGAGCTTAGAAACATTGTCATTCCCCAAATACTCATAGAACTAGAAGAATGGCACAAAAAGAGAAAAAACAAAGAAAAATTCTTTTGGGTCAACATGGAAGAGACCTAAATGTCTCGATGCATTGCATCATCCCCAAAAGGAAAACACAAGAAAAGAAAAAAAAAGATAAATTGTTTACGACAAAGAGAAGAATGTAGATACATATAGAGGAATACACATGAAGAGAGATATGCATCAAATGAAATAATACGGGGGATCAAATTACGAACATGCAATCACATAAAGAAATGTGAAAAATAAAACAATGTAAAAGACTAGTAAGGCACATGTGAGTCAACCTATAGCAGGCCGTCTGCATCCCAATCTTGATCAACATATACGGAAGGCAGAAAACTACCCAAAGGGACAACATCAAGTACCAAATCTAGGACAAGGCTATCCAACCGCTTGCCCCAACTAAGTGAAAGACAAGGATGAGCCAAGATAGGTGATGAGAATGAGATCCTTGTGATAAAGAGAATGATTTGAAATGAATGTAAATCATGTAATAGTGAGGATGGTAAGATCCAACAACTATTACATGACAAGGAGTAAAGTGAATGTTATGCAATTATTTTTTCATAGAAATCATCATCACTAGAATAAAAATCACTCAATATCAATTTTAATGCATGACTCTCATTAGTGAGATGTCTAAGAGTTCTATGATATGTGCAATGATTCATTTTTTTCTTAGGTATGTTGCTTTTAATATGAGGTGGCAATTTAATCAAATGCTTTTTAAGGAGGTGTTCCATCTTTTGTTTAATGTTTGTTTGAGTATGTAGGAATGGTAATTTTTTGAGTTTGTAAGGTTTTTGTTGCTTGCTTGATTCACCATTTTTTTGAGGTAGATGTTGAGGAGGAGAACCTAATATGATCCTATCATCCTTGTGAGATATTGGTTGTTCCTTAGGAAGGAGGACACTTATGTCGGGAGGAGGATCTTGATATCCTAACCATTTGTTTTCTTCAATAGGAATTTTATCTAAAATTTTGTGAATTTCATGCTCATTAGTTATGTCACATCCTTGTTTAGTTAAAATTTTAAAGCCTTGGCCATAAGTCTCTTCTAGGTTGATGGGAGTATTGGTCACTTTGTTAACATAAGATGGATATGTATGCACTTGATTAGAGGAGCTAGGTTGGATCATTGTTGGAAGTTTAGGCTTAGTTTGTGACTCAATTTCAAGATGTAAAAGAACAAACATATCAAGTTGTGTTGGTTGTTTCATGGAAGGATAAAAGGATGCATTATTCTCAAGATTGTTAAGGCAATCATTTATGAACTCATGCATGCTAGCATCATCTTCTCCAGTGATGTCAACTTCACGAGGACACTCATTAGGAGTTGGTTGAACATGGTTAGAGTCAATTGCATTAGAATCATTGCCAAAAAAACAACTTGAAACATCAACCAAGGAGAACAAGGACTTCCACACATTTCTAAAACACTTGTTCATTTTCAGATTTTCAAATTTAAAAAAAGGTAATTTTCTGATTACACTTTGTGAAAACCTGAAAAATAATGTCTTGTAAATGCAATTTTGAAATGACACAATGCACTAAATTTATCAAATGAAGCTAGGTATGACAAAATTGAAGAAATAGAAATTTTGCAAAACATAAACAAAAAATATGAAAACAAAAACAGGAATGTAGAAATGAATGTTATAATGCCTAAAAAGTCATAATATGACCCTAATGAGGGACTCATTCGCCCTAGGCTGAATGGTTCCTATGTGAGGGTTTTGAAACAATTTTTTACAGGTTTTTGAGTGAATTTTAGTAGTTTCCAAATTCTAGTATGATACAACAAGTTTTAGTTTTAATTTTATGTGAAATGCGGATGAAATGCAAATGCAAAATGTGACAAAATGACAACCTAGAACACCTAATTTGATATGCAATTTTGTTTTAATTTTCAAATGCAAACGAATATAGTAATCACAGATGTATAAGGAGTAATTAATCAAATGTTTTCATGCTCTATTATGTTTTTTTTGTCATCTTTTTGTCTTAACCAAATTTGGAGGATGAACATAAAGAATTAGTGATGGATCTGGCTGACATTTGAGAAGAACTTAATGTGTTATGAAGATGACATAAGAATGATCAAATCCTTGATAGCGGATATATATGAGATCGATTTTACTATTTTGTGTGTGTCATATGTGGAGAAGTGTGTGAAGATAGCGAATATATGGAACACAAATATGATGCACAATTCAACAAAGTAATAGTGCAATTTTTTCTATGTGTGATGCAAAGCACAAAAAAGAGTAGAATAGAGCAGAGCGAAGTGCAAAATCAGAAAGCAGATCCAAAATCAAATTTATGAGATTCACCAGAGCTGTAACCTAACATGAATAGATGCTACTATCTCAGTTCATCCTTCAGATGGTTTTGATTTGAATTTTGTAAGGCAGTGAGCCTTCCCTTTTGAGCAGTGAGCTCTAGGCAGTGTGCCTGAATGCAAGAGCATTCTCTTTTGTAAAACTTTATTTGAGTACTCAAATTGTGGATTAACCTCCACCGTGGTTTTTCCCCTAATAGGGTTTCCATGCAAAAATCCTTGTGTTATGGTGTTATGAATGTTTCCTTTGAATGCTTGCATCTTTCTTTTAATGTACATAATGGTTTAAGTTTCAGAGAAATAAAAGTTAAGATTTTATGAACACCGATTCATCCCCCCTCTCAGTGTTCCCTTGAGTCCAACATAAACTTGATTAGAGATAAGGTCCTTGAATGCTTTAATATATCTTGAACATTACATCACCATA
Source organism: Sequoiadendron giganteum (assembly GCA_007115665.2). Classification (NCBI taxonomy): domain Eukaryota; kingdom Viridiplantae; phylum Streptophyta; class Pinopsida; order Cupressales; family Cupressaceae; genus Sequoiadendron; species Sequoiadendron giganteum. The sequence goes on along the minus strand of CM021101.1, from coordinate 228,897,923 downwards.
TTAGCTCAAACAACATGCATGATGTAATAAATCTTTGACATGATGATAGGAATCTTGATTACAACAATAATCTTCAATAAAATCTACCCTTGAATGCCTTGAAAATGATCTTGAACACTCTTGATAATGCTCTTGAGATAAATTTAACTTGCTAGGATCTTAGGATTTCTTGGATGAAACTTAGTGAAATGAACTCATATTTATACATATCTTAAAATTAATTCTTGAAATTTAAATATCACAAGATGACATCTGAATATAAATTTGAAATCATTGAAAAATCGCTAAAAATATAATTCAAATTTATGTCCTAGGAGCAAGTGAGGACCCATTTTCCCTATGGGGAATGGGTCCTAGGCCACTTGCCTAGGACACACATTGCTCAGTGTTAAACACTATGTCATGGAATTTATGAATGTCGGGTTTTATCTATTGGAATTTGTAATTAATTAGGTTTGGATTTGAATTAAAGGGGCCAATTAAGGAAAATTAACCTCAATTAATTAATGAAGCCCTAAATTAGTGTGAAAGTGTAAAGATACACCTTACAACACCAAACATAAAGCACAATTAAGTACATTTCAATTAAAAGGACCCTAAAATTAATGTGAATATGCAAAATACATATTACAACACTAAATTAAGGCATCATTAAGCTCATTTTATTTTTAATTATTCATTCCCAAACTAAGTGTGAAAAAGGGATAATTTTTCCTATACTACAAATATTAATATATATTTAAAATTTATTAATATATATAATAAAATATGAGAAGTTAATATATACTAAGAAATATTGATATTAATATAATACATATTATATTTAATATAAATATTATATGTTATATTATATAAATATAATATTATATATTGGAGGGCATGTGGTAGGTGAAGCAGTTGAGGCGTGGTGGGCCATTGTTTGGTCTTTGCAACTGAGAGCTCATTCTTAGGGGTGATGTTTAATTTTTTCCACCTTGGACAAACATGTTGGCATGGGAGTTCAAGTGTAGAAGGGTAAGCTAGTTCCCATAATGGGCACTTAAAATGTCAAGATGTGGTTTGTTGATTGAGTGGCGGATTATGAGTAATCATTTATCCATTGATGTGACAGGTTACAAGGTAGATTTCTTAAAATTTGAGGAAGAGGATGACCTCTCTCGTGTGTAGCGTCAAGGCATTGATTCCATTCACAGTTAAGCATATTGTTTAATTATGGAAGTCTAGTGACTTCTTTGGGTTTAAATGATTGCAAGGTGGCTATGGTGGCCACTACTTTGAGTTTGGCTTTGGTTGTTTGGGTATGTATTTAGTGTAGTGTATTCATTTTTGGGTGTGTGGAAGAGATCTGAGATGGTTGGACGCTCGCGTTTCATAATTGGAGTCTTAACGAAGGGTTTGGTGTGGTTTGGAATGGACACACCAATTTCTTTGCATGCCAAAACTCGCCAAACAACATTTAGGGAGGTAATGGAACAACATCTGAAAAGGATTATGCACAATATCGACCATTTTTTTGTTGTGGTGTTGAAAATGGTGCTGGGCTCTGAACATTGAAATAGAAGCAAGTATGAAAGGGACAATTTTCAAGTTACTTCATATTTTTCCTAGGCATCTCTTTTAGAAAACTGTGTATTGAAGGTGGAGGCTAAGGTGTTGCTGGAAAAGGTTTTCAAAAAGGACTTGCTATTGGGTGTGGATGAGGTGTTGAAGGCTGCTATTTTGGGGATTGGTATTCCCCATCCTGGTGACTTGGAGCTTCTAAGGAATATAGATGAGGTAGTGAAGTTTTTCCCTTTTCTATTGGATGTGAAGGGACCGACTCTCATGAGGCATCGAATGATCATTATTGTGGCAGTGAAGTATATGAAAAAGTTCTTCAGGCTCATGGTTGTGTAGGATATCAATTGGATTGTGGAATTTAAAGCCTTTTCCAAGGCCAATGGCATCCTATGGTTATGGTATATGTTTAGGGTTTGTTAATATGTTCTGATTTCATCTTGGTAAATTATGGGTATGTTTAGTATGGTTAATATTGGCAGCCTAGTTTATGCCAATTTTCAGTAAAGGATGGGTTTTCCTGTTTTACTTTTGTATGATAGGTAGTGGAGAATGGGTGGTGGTAATTTTTATGGGTGGGTTGCAATGGTCATGTGCAAGGGGTATTTTGGCTAATGTTTCTCTCTGGTTTTCCCTCAGTGGCTTTTGGGTGGGTGTTTTGTAGGGTGGTAGTAGTAGTTTAAGCTTGAATGGAATAACCTGGTTATTTGATGATTTCTTGCATTCACAGATGTTTGTAAACTTTTTCAATTTCAATAATATAAGTATAGCTCTTATGTATCAGAAAAGAATAATATTGTATATTTAATAATATAATAATAAAAATAAAATATTTGATGAATTGTTGCAAGAGTTTTAAATATCATATTCATTATAATAAAACTACATGGAGCTAAGAACAATATATACATCTCTCTCTCTCTCTCACCTTCCTTACATTTTCTTTTATCTCCACTCACCCTCTCCCTCTCTACCTATATTTCTCTCAATCTATCTCTCCCTCCCTCTCCCTCCCTCCCACCTTCCCCCTCTCTCTCCATCCCTCCAACTATAGGTCACTCTATCAACTTACCTCCCTTCATCCATCTCTCCCTCCCTCTCCCCCTCTACCTACCCATCTCCACCTCTACCTCCCCCATCTCTCTCTCTCTCTCACACTTGATCTCTCTTTGTACCTCTCACACCATACCTCTCTATCTAGCTTTACCTACCTCTCTCTTTATTCTTTGTACCTTAATTCTCTCTACCTACCTCTCCCTCCCTCCCTCCTGCCCTCTCTCTCCCTCCCTCTCTACATCCGCCCACTCTCTCCATCCTTACCTACCTTTCCTTCAATCCATCCCACCCCACCTCTATTTCTACCTACATATCCCTCATTCCCAACTTCCTCCCTCTCTCCATAAATATTTCTATACCTACCTCTCCTATATTACCTCTCTCTATCTCCATCCATCCCTCTTTCTTTCCCCCCTCTATCCCTCCCACCCTACCACTTCCTATCTCCCTCCTCTCTCTCTCTCTTTCTCCCTCCCTCTCTCCCTCTCACACATAAAACCTCTCACCAACCACCCCTCCCCCTCCCTAACTCTCTATCTATCCTCTCCAACCAACACTCCCTATCTTCCTTCTTCCCTCTTTCTCTCCCACCCTAACACTCACTATCTCCCTCCTTCCCTCTCTCTCTCTCTCCCTCCTTATCACACAACCTCTCTCCACCTACCTCTCCCTCTCTCCCTAACTCTCTCTATGCCTACCTCTCCTACCCTACCTCTCTCTATCTCCTTCTATCCCTATTTCTCTCTCCCTCTATCCCTCCCACCCTACCAATACCTATCCCCCTCCTTCCCTCTTTATCTCCCTCCATATATCCATCCCACCTTACCACTCCCTATCTCTCTCCTCCCCCCTCTATCTTCCTCACACACACTACCGCTCTCTACCTACCCCTCACTCTATCCCTAACTCTCTTTATACCTACCTCACCTACCATACCTCTCTCTATATTCCTCCTTCCCTCCTTCCCTCTTTTTCTCCCTCCCTCTATCTCTCCCACCCTACCACTAATAATCTCCCTCCTTACCTCTCTCTATGTCTCTCCCACTCTCCATCACACCCACACACAATCTCTCTCCACCTACTCCTCCCTCTCTCCCTAACTCTCTTTGTACCTACCTCATATACTCTACCTCTCTCTATCTACATAATTCCTTCTTTCTCTCCTTCCCTCTATCCCTCCAGCCCTACCACTTCCTATCTCCCTCCTTCCATATCTATCTCTCCCTCCCTTTATCCCTCTCTCACACACATAACCCCTCTCCACCTACCTCTTCCTCCCTCCTTAACTCTCTCTATACTTGTCCCTCCCACCCTACCACTCCCTATCTCCATCATTCCCTCTATTTGTCTCTCTCTCCTTCCTACACAACCTCTCTCCACCTACCCCTCCAACTCTCCCTAACTCTCTCTATACCTGCCTCTCCTACCCTACCTCTATCTATCTCCCTCCTTCCATCTTTCTCTCTCTACCTCTTCCCCTCACACCCTACCACTCCCTATATCCCTCCTTACCTCTTTCTCTCCCTCCCTTTATCCATCCCACCTTACCACTCCTTATATCCCTCTCTCTCACACACACAACCCCATCTAATCCCACCTCCTCTCCCTAACTCCCCATCTTACACCTACCCCTCCCAATTCCTATTCCCTCTCTATCTCCTCCTTCTCCTCTTTTTTCTTTCCTCCTCTATATCCTCCCACTCATTTCACTTCCTATCTTTCTCTTTCTCTAATTTTATCCTCTACACCTCTACTCTCCTTTCTAGAGATTACTCCTTTTCCTCTCTCTCTCTTCTCCCTCTAAAGCACACACATACTGACAACCTCTCTCTCTCCCACTCTTAACCTCTTCTCTCCCCTTTTAACTCTTTCTACACTCTTACTCTTTCCACTCCTAATTACTCATTTTATTCCTCCTTCCCTCTTTCTCTCCCTCCCTCTATCCCTCCCACCATATGACTTCCTATATCCCTCCTTACCTCTCTCTCTCACTCCCTCTCTCCCTCTCACACACACAACCTATCTCCACCTGACCCTCCCTACCTCCCTAAATATCTCTATACCTATCCCTCTTCCCTACCACTCCCTATCTCCTTCATTCCCTCTATTCCTTCCACCTTACCACTCCTTATCTCCCTCCTTCCCCCTCTCTCTCCAACTACCCCTCCCTCTATCCCTAGCTCTCTCTACATCTACCTCACCTACCATACATGTCACTATCTACCTCCTTTCCTCTTTCTATCCTTACCTCTATCCCTCCCTCCCTCTATCTCTCCCACCCTACCACTTACTATCTCCCTCCTTCCCTCTATCTCCCTTCTTCTCTCCCTCACACACACATAACCTCTCTCTACCTACCATTCCCTACCTCCCTAACTCTCTCTACACCTATACCTCCCACCCTACTACTCCTTATCTCTCTCCTCTCTTTCTCTCCCTCCATTTATCCCTCCCACCACACCACTCCCTATCTTCCTCATTCCCTCTCTCTCCCTTCTTCCCACATAACCTCTCTCCCTAACTCTATACCTACCTATCCTACCCTACCTCTCTCTATCTCCCTCTTTCCTTCTTTCTCTCTCTACCTCTATCCCTCCCACCCTACCACTCCCTATATCCCTCCCAATATCCCCCACCTTACCACTCCATATATCCCTCTGTCTTATACACAACCTCTCTCCACCTACCCATCCCTATCTCCCTAACTATCTTTATACCTACCTCTCCTACCCTACCTCTCTATATCTACCTCCTTCCCTCTTTTTCTCTCTCCCTCTCTCCCTCCCACCCTACCAATCCCTATCATCCTCCTTTCCTCTTTCTCTCCCTCCATCTATCCCTCTATCCCTCCCTCCTCTCCCTCTCTCTCCCTATACACACAACACCTCTCTCCACCTACCCCTCACTCTCTCCCTAATTATCTCGATACCTACCTCTCCTACCCTACCACTCCCTATCTAACTCCTCCACTCTTTCTCTCCCTCACTTTATCCATTCTATGATACCACTTCCTATCTCCCTCCTTCTCTCTCTCTCTCCCTCTCTCCCTCAAACACACATTACCTCTCTCCACCTACCCCTCCCTCACTCTCTCTATACCTATCACTCCCACCCTCTCTATCTCCCTTATTCATCTTTCTCTCCCTCCCTCTATCTGTCCCACATTAACACTCCCTATATCCCTTATTTCCCATCTCTCTCCCTCACACACACACAACCTCTCTCCACCTACCCCTCTCTCTCTCCCTAAATCTCTCTATACCTACCTCACCTACCCTACCTCTTGTTATCTCCCTCCTTCCCTCTATTCATCTCACCTTACCACTCCCTATCTCCCTTCTTTCCCCTCTCTCCCTTACACACACATGAATCTCTACCTACCCCTCCCTCTCTCCTTAACTCTCTCTATACCTACCTCACCTTCCCTACCTCTAACTATCTCCCTCCTTCCATCTATCTCTCTCTCCATCTATCCATCCTACCCTTCCACTTCCTATCTCCCTCCTTCCCTCTATCTATCTCCCTCTCTCTCTCATACATACATAACCTCTCTCCACCTACCCCTCCCTCACTACCTGACTCTTTCTATACCTACCCCTCCCTCGCTACCTGACTCTTTCTATACCTATCCCTCCCACCCTACCACTCCATATTTCACTCCTTCCATCTTTCTCTCCCTCCCTCTATACCTATACTACAAAGGGAATAAATCATTCACTAAATCATAGGATAGTCCTTGTCACATTCAAATGCAAAGAAGGACAGTGAGAACATGAGAGATATATATTTTGATCTAATGCCAATTGGCAAAGGATTTGAATACTTCTAGATCAATAAGGGGTAGATTTAAGAATGTAAAGGAAACCAATGAAATACTTGTTAAAGACCAATGGGAAACCACTTTGACACAATGAAGGACAAACACTTTGACACAAGGAAGTGTAACCACATTGACACAAGCACACTAGGTGCACCATAAGATATTGGTTCACACTAGTTTAGACAAATGCTTCACAAAAAAGTAATGACTCTAGTAAGATACTATGCCATTTACTCTAATCAACCTTGACCCACACTATATATGCCACATTTCATTTGAACCATCACACACAATGTTGATTCCACATAACCATGATGCATTGGCAAACACACCAAGCATTTCATATGAGTTTGAAATGACCTCTAAAAGAAAAAAATACAAATCAATAGCATATAAGTCACTAGTACCTTCAAACCAAATCCATCATGAAACTGAATGATACATATCACTAGGCCCTTCATGCAAAATTCATTCAATCATGTGAAAACACCAATATCACTCAACTATGATGCATAAATAATCACACCAAGAACGTTTAACAGGTTTGATATAACTTTGAAACAAAAATCATACAACTCAATAGTATGTCATTATTACTTACAAACAAAACCCAAAATTCTTCTAAATTATGTCACTAGATCATTCATGTAAATGACATATAACCATAATGTAGAAGAATCAATTTGAATCAACCATGATGCATGAACAATTAGCTTTCAAATAAATTCCAATAAAAAATTGTACCCTTAACACAAAAGATGAAACAATTGTAATATGCTATGTCATATATGTCATTCTACCATGATTCAAACCATATGCCATATTATATTAAAATAATTAGACATAATATTGAAATCCATTTAGCCATGAGACATGGACAAGCACATTAGACATTACATAGTATTTTATATCTAATAGGAATTTGATTAATCTTGATTTTAAACCTAATACATATGCACACTAAGACTCTTATAAAAATAAATGACACACATTCCATTAAACCCTTGACAATCAATGACACTTGGTTAACATCATCAACCTTAATGCACAAGAAAACCAAACAATCCATAATGGTTATGTGTAAATTAGCTACACAAATCTCATACAAAACACATAAGACTCAATTCCTTCACATGCCATCACGAAGCACAAGAGTCATCCATGATACATGGACAAGCACACAAGGAAAATCTTGGGATTTATTTGTAACCAAGTAAAAACCCATACAAATCAATCAAATATACACTATGTCATAAACTTCAAACAAAACCCATAGAAACTAATGGTATATGACTAGACCCTACACAAAATCCATATAGCTACAATGAAAAAGACTGAATTCCACTAACCATGATGGAAATAGAATAATTTAAACAATGAAAATGGAATTCATAATAATGTTTGTGTTGAGTTGAAATCCTCTATATAAGTTTACAAGGAATCATCTAAATTATGTCATGTTTTCACTTTTTTCTTCAAACTCCTATTTTTTTTGAATTTTTATGCAACTTCCATCTAATTCAATGTTGAATTCTATGTGAAACTATTATGATTAATAAAATTATGAAAATAATGGTCTATATTGTCAAAATTAAACAAAAAAACTCAATATAAACATATTCAATTCAACAATAATGAAAATATTACTTGAGATAATCAAATTTTATGTAGAAACTTCAAATCATCTTCTTCTACATTGTCCAAAAACAAATTGGTTCTCAAAAGGTGATGGAGCAATAAAAATATGGCACTACAAGAAGTCAACTGCATCAAATGGTGTTTCCTTGTCAAAAAAAGCATATAACCAGCCAAAAGCAGAGAATTGTGAGCCTGTATCATGGGTCAACTAGATTTTTTACTATTTTTGGAAAAGGCCATTTGCTGCTCGCCAAATTTGGTGAGAACCAAATTTTGTGCATAGATAATTTGCAAATTGGCAAGCACCAAATGTGTTGTGTAGAGGCTTTAAAATTTGGTGAGTGTCAAAATTGCTCTATAGATAATTTCCATGTGTGAAGGCCTCAACCCTACATAGAGACCTACAAAGGGGAGAGAGAAGAGTGGGAGAGACTTAGAGGAGTAGAAAGACATGGAGGGAGAGATTTAATGAGATTTACTGATAATGAAGAGGATATGAGAGAAGAGTGGGAGAGAGCTATAGGAGTGGTAATGAGACAAGGAGTGAGAGACCTAGAGATGGCTAAGGAGTGATGGAGAGGAAAAAAAGGAGCAACTAAGAGACATAGAGAGGGAAAAGGTAGAGAGGTGAGGGGGAGAGGGAGGTGAGAGATATAAGAGAGGGAGAGAGAAAGGGAAGTATTGGTTGTAGTGTAGAAAATTGTACTCCTTTCTAGGAGAAAGTACAATTTCACACTTATTTGGACCTATTTTAGTGACCATTAATGCATTTTTAAAATCCCATTAATAGGCCCCTAATACCCCTTTATCATGCATACCAAGTCCTATTTAACTAAATTATATTTAATTCTCAACACCACAACCTGCATTGAACAAATTTTGGGGATTAGATTAATGCCTTGACATTCTAGGAGTCTTGATGATTTAGGTCATGACCCATTCACCATAGGCAAAATGGCTATGGTGAATGGATCCTCATTAAGTGCCCTAAACTTATATTTTGGTATGTTTTGGGTGGCATTTAAAGGTTTCAAATTCAAATTTCACATGTTAGCTTTCGAGATTTGATAATTAGAAAATTAGGAAGGAATCTTATAAATCTAAGTTTCACATTCATTTTTTCACTAGACAAGGAAGATAAATTCATATGACATAAAGCATTTGCATTCAAGAGCAAGGAGTGAGAAAAAATGAAGTCTTTGAGAAGCATTCTAGTGCTTTTGCAGGTCTTCAAGCTCGCTTTGTCATCAAAGATCAAGTATTATTGAAGAATTGATAATAGATGTGTATGGAAAATCATGCTGGATTCTAGATTTTGGGAGATGCACAATACATTCATCCTAGCCTAATGAATTTTTTCCTAAGTGATTCCATCTTCTATGATCATTTTATTTTTATCCTAAAGAGAGGTATATTCATATTTGTAACTTATGAAGGGGATTTGAGGTCTCCTAAAGTAGATCTTATTCATTGTTCATGTTCATTTAGGATCCTATTCTAACACACTTGAGTAGGGTTTCTTGGCATTAGTTGAGATCTTAATCTTAGGCACACTTAAGGTTAGGATTGCACACATGTTTCATGTTTCATATTTCTATTCATCATCAAGGTTTAATTACCAAACTTGGGGTTTGATCGAGGAAAACCCCCATCCGCCAACAAACAAACAAATTTGTTTTGTATATTTTTGTTAGATCTAGATTTGGGAGAGGGGATTTCAAGCTGCAGGAAGGAATTACAGGTCTTAAGCTTCAATCTCAAGTTCAAAGTTTTTAAGAATATCCTACTAGGACCCATTTTCCATAGGGCGAATGAGTCCCTATTAGGGTTACAAAAGCAACAAATTTTGACAGGTGCATAGTATTCATTACCTTCAGATTCTCCATAAAGTTTTTTGGTTCCTTCTATTTTATGTTAAATCTCCTAAATGCACTTTGTAGATCTAAATTTGGAGTTGTTTTTCTATTTGTAATCTTTCTCCCAAAGTGTTGTTTGACCTAGACCCCCGTCCTAGCAAAAAAGGGAAATTTGTAGATTCACACCTTGAGGTTGATTCTCATTTCATTGTGTGGATCTCATTTCCTAATGAATTGAGAGAAGTAGGACCCATTTTCCCTCTTTGGATCCACTTTTCCATTTTGGGACACCCCTACCATCCTATTTTCCTTCATTTCATTTTGGTGAACTCAATCTTGTACAACAAAATTATAAAAATTGGAGTCCGTTTAACCCTAGGTCTTAGTTTTCCAATAGATTGCATTAGATTTGCATTAGTTGCAATACATTTAGGGTCCTTTAATATTGCATTAGTGAACATTGTATTTAAGGGTAAATTTACATGTTTTTTTTAGTAAAAGGTAGTAAGCCAAGTAGTTATGTTAATATAATAATATAAAAGATTACAATATCACTGTTCTTGACTTGAAAATGTACTTTCAAGTCCATCATATCAAAATTCCCTAGATATGTTGTAGTTACAAAATTTAGCTTCTATAAATATCACTGTTGTGATAGAGAATACCTATATATGTTGTAACTACAAAATGCCAACATGTGTATTACAAAATATTTGACTATATGCTAATATTTATGATCTGTATAGGCCTGATGTAGCATATATGCAAAAGTCTTTCCAATTTGTTTTTACTTTTCAAGCATTTCCTACAAAAGATCTTTCCACCTTTTCTCCTTTTTTCATAGGCTGATTTATTGGCAGGTTTGATTGCAAATTTTTAGTAATGTTCATGTTTGGGATACATGGAATCATCTTGATCTGCTATGCATTATAATCCACTAGGGTAGCTTTTGATTCTATAGTTTCCACCAATTCCTTTTGTGGTGTAATTTGGTTCCTAACATTATCTACTTGATGACAATGATGTGTCAAGAGAAATGATAAAGCATGATATTTTGATCTAAAATTTCTCTCCATTTCAGCCCTGAATTCCAAATGGTGTTGGCCTAGCTCTTTGTAAAGGTAGCTTGATGAGTCATACTCTAGTTATTTTTTCATTGAAATGCATATATTTCTATAGCACACCTTATGGTGTAGGTAGTGCTTGGGAAATATACCACTCACATATGCCATATGCTTCACCTTTCTAGAAGTTATACTTTTGTATGCTCTTAAGTAGGGCATTGTCCTCCAAGAACACTTCCTGAATGACTGCGCTTGCAAGTTTTTGTATATCTTGGAAACTTGGATTTAAGTCCAAAACATTTGAAACAAATATGGACACCAGGTCTGATGGAAATATCAACCTCTGAGTTGAAGGATGTAAAATGTCTTCCCTTATCAAAATTTTCAGGAATTTGAACACATATAAGCAATGTGTTTTGAAGACATGTGACATATGTTCTCTTTCCAACGCTTTGGAAAATGGAAATTCTCATTCTTGTATAGGAAATGGGGCTCTATATTTTCTTGGCATAAAATCCATGATAGATCTTTTAGCAAAGAATGTGATAGTGAATACAAAAGTAATGGCTAGAATACAAAATACTCGCTGCTCAAAACACAGTGGAAGCAAAAAACCCACATTCTATAGCATATAAAAACAAAACCCAAGATAACTACAGAGTGAAAAAACTTCTTGGAACACTATGAGTGACACTCTATTTCACAACTATGGTAACTCTTTAAAGGCCACCTAGGAACATTACACAAGCACACTGTTAGCAGGAAAACCTAAAAATAAAACACTTTCGAATAGAAAGCATAGGTTTTACTTGCCAAATTGGTTAAGTATGTTTAAGGACACATAAAACACCCACTATTTTGTTTTACTTTCCAATGCCTTACCCACGAACACAAATCGCAAAGTTTGAAATTCTGAACTTGAGAATGGTTGTTTGATAAGAGCATCAACAACACCAACCAGGTTGTAAGAGAAAACACTACTTCATTATTTTGGGACGAAAATCCAGAGCTTAATCCCTTATGATTTTGCCATATTTTTACTACTGTATTTGTAGAATGTGTATAATATACTACTTCCATGCCTTTAATAGATGTGGAACTCATTTTTTAATTTTTTTTTTGAAAAATCAATTTTAATTCCACCACATGCAGGAAAGGGCTCAACCATGCTTGAATATACTTGAATTAATGATACAAACATAGAGTTCTCATCCCATGTATGAATTTATTGCATACAAGTGACACTTGTCAGCCAAAAACCATACCTTTGTTATGACTGATGAGTTGATCTTAAATATTATCTTTGATGAATTCGATCCACAATATAGTTGCTCGTGTGAAATCTACTTTCTCCTTGTGTGGGTGCGAATGCCAAATTTTGGGACCGATTTAAAGCATGCTACTCCAAGTTTCCATTCTTTCACTATGTACTATAACAAATATTTATAATGATCATGTACTAAAGTAGATTGTTTTAGATACTAAAACAAAGATTTGTACAAGTTTGATGCAGGGTGATGGCGGGGATTTGATTAGATAATAACAATGATCTAACTTCTGTTGTACAATGAAAATGACTTCCTTATCCAAAATTACAACACGTTGCTCTATTTTTGATAATTCTTGATTGATGCCCATCTAGCACTACCACAGTGTATTTAAATATTTGTTTATGTCACCAACCTAAGCACATTGCAAATACCACATACCTTTGTATCAACCCTTTAGTCTGATGCAACTATCCACGATGTTTATAAATTGCGTAGTTGATTGAATCACATTTTTTGAACCCTGAAAAATATTTATGTTTCTAAAAAATTATTTAATTTTCAAGATAGTTTGAAATGTATCATTCTTGCTATAACAGAAGTGCTTAACATTACCTCCATTTCACCTTACTAGATGACAACTCTCTCCCTTTCAATAGCATCTTTTAATTTATCTGTAATATTTTGCATATTACTTCCATATAAGTGTACATTTTGAATTTGTTCACACCCAATATTTACAAACTTATCTACCAACTGGTTACCTTCCCTATAAGTATGCTTTATCTGCAAAAAAATAAAATTTTCCAACAACTTCCATACCTATTACATTACATATTTGATTTTCCAACAAAATAGTTTTTTTTCTTTACATGCATTCATAATAATTAAAGAATCACCTTCAATTTCTACATATTTAAGTTTCATATCATATGCTAGTTGCAAACCATGAAGTAATGCTTGTGCTTCCACAATATTGTTTGTTCCTTTCAGAAGCTTTATTGAATTAGTTGAAACTAGGAACCCTTTATGATCTCTTATTACAATCCTTGCCCCTGATATACCTAGCTTCCCACGTGAAGCACCATCAAAGTTTAATTTGAAATACCCTTCTATAGGTGGAAACAAAGATATTTTTCTTCTGTCTAATCTATGACTTGGATTTTGGTTCAAGCTTCCTTTGAATGGAAGAACAATATTATTCCATTTCTACATTACCTTTGAATCCCAATCTATGAACAATGACCCAATGTTTTTGACCTTTTGAACATGTGCATTTGTTATCTCTATTATTGACGAAACTAGTTTCTCGAATACTTGCTCCACCTTCATTTTTTCATTCCTAAAAATCCTTTTGTTTTGTTCCCACCAAATGGTCCACAAAACTACAAAAGGAATCACTCTCCAAATGCAAGCAAACAATGCGGATTTATACAATACTAGCGAGCTTGAAAATAAGTTCCACAAATTATTTGGTAGTGGAGCATACCAGCTTAATTTGTTTTTACTAAAGGTCAACCACTGAGATGCAAAAGGACAATGAATAAATAAGTGGCTTACCTCTTCCAACTCATTTTCACATAAGACACACTTAAATTGAGCTGCTATCCAGAGTTTTACAAGCCTATCACTTGTCGGAATTCTTGTTTTAATAGCCAACCATGAAAAAAAACCAAAATTTGGTAGCATTGTTGAGTCCCAACAAAAGGACAAGGCTCTTTGTAGCTTGATACTTTCCCCTTGACTCATTATTGCCTTATAACCCATTTTTACTATATACTTTCCAGTTTTTGACAGAGCCCATAATAGTTTATCCTCCCTTCCTGACACATAAACATTCCTCTCACTTAATATTCTCTTAAATTACTCTTTCTAAACATGTGGGCCAACTATAGTAGAGACATCTTTCTACCTTACTTTCCTATTGCATTATTTTGTGCTCTCAAAGTAATCACTTACTTTTTCCCCCTAACTTGAACCGGGAAGATTTCAAATAGTTTGCAGATTATGAACTGTATTTAAATGTGCATGCCGACCCCAAGAATATTACCAAATATTTTCTTGTAAACCATCATGCACTTCCCAAGTAAGATATGGGGTGATTACCTTTCTACATGCAACCAAGAAATTTCACATTGTAGAGCCTTATGGTAGGTTTGATACTGTAAAAGTTCTCTTTGGATTTGTGTTATCTAAGTACTTGGATTGCATGACCTTACATGATTTTGATTGTGGCTTAGCATACATGTACCAAACTAGTTTTTCTCCCGATTCCTAATTTATAGCTAATAAATTATGTATCCCAACACCCCCTTTTAGTTTATCTTCACAAAGATTTTCCAAAGAGATAATAGAGATCTTTTTGTTTTCAATGTTCCCCTTCAATAGAAAATCCTTGATTATCTTTTCAATTAAAAAAATACATATTTTGGATCTTTTGACACTGCCATATAATAATTAGGCATGGCAGAAAGGATTGATTTTATCAATAATATACACCTTGATAATGACAACAACCTACCCTTCCATGTAGCTATCCTCATATGAATAATTTGGATGATATTGTCCTAGTAAGAGATATTATTTTCCCGAATAAAAATGGAATCCCAAGGTACTTACAAGGTAATTATGCTGCTTGTAAACTAGGAAAGTTAACAATTTTCTTTTGTAAACTTGATTTGATATTAAAAGTGTATATCTTTGATTTCGCAACATTTATTCTTTGACCTGAAGCAAGTGAATATTTTTTTAAATAGACTTGATATGATTGGCCTCTTGAATTTGAGATGCACCAAATAATAATGTGTCATCCACAAACAAATTATGTGTTACTGATATTTCAGTGGAAGGTATTGCAATACATTTCCATGATCCCTACAAATGAGATTGTTTGGCTATCTTGCTAAGGGCTTCAATTGATATTATGAATAAAAAGGTGATAATGGATCACCTTGCCTCACTCCTTGAGTGGAGCTAAAAAAAATTGATGATGTACCATTAATTAATACTAAAATTTTTGCACCTTTCAAGCAAGATAGGACCCATTTGCACCATCTATTGTTAAAACTAAGTTTCTTTAATACCTACATCAGAAAAGTCCAATCCACTTTGTCATAAGCTTTCATCATATCAAGCTTAATGATAAATGAAGGGATTTTATGCAAAGAAACAAAGTGCAAAAATTCATGTGCCACCAAAGCACCCTCTGTTGTCTCCCTACTAGGAAAAAATCCACCTTTCTCTTCAAAAATTAATTTAGGAATGATGGGAAACAAGCAAAGATAAATTTCTTTGGTAAAAATCTTGTAAACTATGTTACAAAGAGAAATAGGAAAAAATTTGAAACAAAAGACTTGGGATCCTTAACCTTTGGAATTAATGCAATGTGTGTTACATTAAATTGCTTAAGCATGGAACAAGAGGCTCGAGATTCCTCCAAATCCTTAAGAAGATCATTTCCTATGAAGTACCAACATTTTTGGAAAAATAATGTTATAAATCCATTTGGTCTTGAGGCCTTATCTAGCTTAAGTGAGAAAAAAACTACTTTCACTTCATCCAGAGAAAAAGGCTTATTGAGTTGTAAATTATCTCTCTCAGTAACTAGTGCAAGGATTGCATGTAATATGTCCTCTCTTTCTACCTCAATCTAATTTGTTTGTTGTACTAGTGCAGATAACAAATTGGAAAATAATTTAACCCCTTCATTTTGAATGTCCACTTCATTATTTAACCATTTACTCAAAGAACTATCCCGAATGCAAAATATTGCATTCTTAGCTTTCTTAACCCAAGTTGACATATGAAATAATTTAGTATTCTTATCACATTCTTTAAGCCACAATTCATGAGATTTTTGACACCAATATAGTTCCTCATGCAACACTAATTCTTCCCATTCTTCTTGTAAAATTCTCTAATGCTCAAAAGATTGAGGAGTTAACCCTTGGATTATAATCTGCTCATTCACAACTACCATCTATTTTGAAATTAGATCCTTTTGATGGAAAATATTTTTAAACACATGTATATTTCACTATTTTATTTTGCCTTTCAAAAACTATATTTTATTACAAAATCGATACATGATAGAACCTAACTCATACGGTGTTTGCATCCACCATGTTTTCAATAAAGTAAGTAATTCATTATGCCTAAACCACATTGATTCAAACTTAAAATAATATCTCCACTTTTGGGGAGAATTAGTGGCTTCAATACTTAAGAAAGTAGGGAAATGATCATACCCCATCCATGGTAAAATTTTTGACATGTGCACATACTTGTCTACTACCCAATTTTATGAAATTCAAAATTTGTCTAACCGTACAACTATTTGCAAAGAATCTCATCTCTTATTTGTCTATGTATACATGCCTTTCTCTTGTTGCACATCCACAAGTGCATTTTTATGAAAAAAATTAGTAAAATCTTCCATAGTCTTGTGAGGTGGCCTACTTCCTCCTTTATTTTCATGAAGAGACAATATTGCATTAAAATATCTTGCAAGTAGAAATTTTTTCACCCCCGATTGCTCAAATATAAACTCAAGATCCTTCCAAAGCTTTTGCTTACCTGTTGTTGAATTTGGAGCATACACATTGACCAACAAGAAAATTAAATCAAAATTATTAACACGTAACAATTTCCAGTGTGTAGTATTAGAAACGGATTCCATCTATATAGTTCTAGCATTCCATAAAGTTAACAATCCTCCAGATGCTTCTTGAGCAACAACTTGACTTGACTTCCATAAACTCCACTTGGAAATTATATTTTCATAACTTTCCTTAGATAGCTTAGTTTCTTGTAATAAGACTATATCAACCCCTGAAGAATTTATTTGTTGCTTGATCTGGGATCTTTCATTAGGGGCATTTATTAGGGATATTTTCTTTATGTTTCCATATAAGGTCAACTAAATCCCATAAGGAATATCCTCCTACATCTTTGTTGCATTTGACTTCCTACCTCTCTTACCAGGTGATTTAATTGTAGGAGATATATGAGGGGTTTGGGTGACAGATGGCTTCTTTGAAAAATCAAAATCAATACCATACACTCCACTAAAATCCTTGACATTTGTGTCTTCGCTCATTAGTGTCTTCTCATTTATTTCTTGTGTATCATATGTAGAAATTGCTAGAGATTTCAGCAAAGGAATATCACATTTTCTTGTCAATAACTCCCCTTCTTCCTTGTCTACTTCCTCTATAATTTCTTCAATTAAATTTGAACCTACCATATTCATAATATGGTCTACCTAACTTTCCAAACTGACATGTTCACCCAGCTCATGTATTTCATGTGGACCCAACCCATCCACCTAAGGATCTATGCAAGCAAAAGAAAAATCATGTTTGTTATGAGACAACAAGAGTGGGGAGCATGATTCTAAGATTTGTCTTTGACTAACAGAGTTAGATAACAAAGATTTCTCCCACATCAACTTTGAGATTATTCCATCTAACTGCTACTCATTATCTATAGAAAAGCATGGAGTATACAAACACAAGGATCTTTCCATGGGTGAAATCTCTACTTTAGTTTTCCATCCCTTGGGAAAATTCACTATAAAATTTAAAGTCTTGTCATTTTTTGAGGGCCTATTATTAATGATAGGAACAGTGGCAACCTTCTGATGAAAAATACAATTAGAACTCCCCAAATTCTAAACCAACAAAACATGGCCAATAACATTTGATGTACATGGCAGGATCCCAATTTTTGAGTGACAAGTATTCATCACTGCAAATTTTCCCTTCCTCACCTTTTCAGCATATAGCACCAAATCCAATCTCTCATTAAAGAATATTGATGAAGAGGGATACGATGAATTAACTTTCAACATATTATCCACCATACTTATATCATTCTCTTTTTGACACTTAGTGATGTTTAAATCACCTAAACTAGAAGAACTTTATTTCACAACTATTTCCACCACATTTATATCTACTTCTGGTTGATTTTCAATAAGAGGCAAATCCCTTAAATCATTAATACACTATGTTTCTACACACTGATGGACATAATGTCCCAATACATGGTAGAAAGTACAAAAATTATTTAGATTCTCAATTAGGATTTCCTTCATCCAAGTTCCATACTTTGAATGTATCCTAATTGATGAAGGAAATGCCTTTGAGTTATTTAGTAGTACACAAACCCTAATCGGTTTATCTGGATTTTTGAAAATATCCATGTCATGGCATACAAAAATTCCCAAATTATTAGCAATGGTTTCCACAATACCCATTTCCCTATACTCTAATAGAAGCAAGGGAAAGTGGATCCAGAAAGGAAAAAAATTCATTCCAACAGAAAAGGGATCAAAGTTTAGGATCCATGCTTGAGTGAACAACCTAGAGCCCTCAAAAAACCATGATTTAACTTTTAAAACCAAATCTCTTTGCAAATTTGTGGAAAAGAACACAATGAGAAAACTATTACTTTGATCTATGTAGAATATTTGATTAGCCCCATCCCATTCAGAAAAAAGTAAATCTTTTAAAATTTCAACAAAAGGTAAGAAATTCCAAAAGTTACATATTAATGCATGATCTTTAAGATCTTGTATTTGTGCACTCAGTACTTCTTTAGGAAAAGTAAGTTGAACTGGATCCTCATACCTAGCTTCTTTAACATAATTCTAAAGAGGTCATTCTATACATACCCATTTCTTGTTTACTTTTCTTTGCACCATTTTCATGGAATAAAATTTGTTTGAAAGAGAGGCACTAGGTAAACAGTTAATAGGAGCAATCAAAGGAAAAGGCTTTACCTTATTCTGTTGTGCATTCCTCAGTTGTAAATGGAGAACCTAATAACAATCATCATGCTTTCGAGCTATGTGATTCGAGTAAGATGCATGTGTGTTCGCCATGGAGCAATACTTTTCAGAAAAAGACTTAGACCCATTGTGACCCTCAATGAAATGGTGACAAATTCCTAATTTTGGATTGAGGGGAACTCCAAACTTGATTATAATACTATTAGGAAAGGACATTGGAGTATGCTGAATAAAAACCACATCCGCCCAAGAACGAAAGTCTTTGACGGATTCAGAATCCGAAGCACAAATCTCAAAAGGGAGTTTCTTTCCCCAATTAGGCATTTTATTGGCTTGTGAAGTAGGGCGAGGATTCCTAGTGGGACACTTAAAACCTTAATGAAAACCATTATGAAAGACTTGACTAGGAAATCTATCTGAACCCTTCGACTTATAAAAAAAACCCAGTTTCACCAAAACAAATATCTTCCCAACATCTTAGACATCGATCTATGTGATCCTACATCAAAAGGAAGCAAAAAGACACCCCTACTAGCCCGATCTACTCCATGAGAGCCCGAAGTCAACATAGAACAGTAAGAATTTTTTGAAAAATTATCGTTATCGAAAAAAGCATTGCTCCAATTCGTGTGGTCCCCCATTCTCTAATCTTCTTTAAAATCATATAAAGTTGCTAGGTCATAAATTGCATTGCTCAAAATCACTAAAAATTAAAAAATTGCATTAGATTTAACTTTATTTTGCATAATATCAACATTGAAATCATCATTTAATCATTTAGATCCATGTTGTACATTAAATTTAGTTACATTTTTCATCATGCGACCTTAGTCAAACTTGCATTTAGAGGCCTAAAATCTAGAAAATTTGTTACAAAACTATATGTTATAGATCAGCAACAACAAACACATATGATCACCTCATAAGTACAAAAGGAAAAGTTTAAAAAACCCTAATCCAAGACCTGTTTTCCCTAGTGTGAATGAGTCCCTGTACAAAAAATTTCAAAAAAAATTATGAGTAGTTTTTAGTCTTTGATCTGCATTTTTGTTTTTGTTATCAGACCTGAGAATTAGTTTCTTGAAACATTTTTCTTGTGCATTGATATTGTTGTTCATTTAGTTAGATTTTGCAACATTGGGAAAAACATTTATTGCATATTTCAGTTAAAAGTAGTATACTTTTTTTGTATTTTTCTTTTATTTCTAGCATTATTTCATCATTAGATACATTAGTTTACATTTGGAAATCATTAGAAAACCAAAAAAAAACCAAAAAAAACCAAAAGAAACAAACAAGACCCTTGGAGAAAGCATAGTTATTTGATTATATCAAATCTCTTTTTCCAAGTTAGCCTATCCCTCAAGCCTTTTAGTAGTGATGAATTTGATATGCTAGATGAAGCTCTCAAGGACTTCATCTCACAAGGTTCATCCACTAAGGCTTGTCATAACAGACCGAAACATAGAGATGTTAACAGACCGAAACATAGAGATGTTAACACAATCACACCTCAACTTATCATATACCCTCCCTCACAAAAACCTCAAGTTCCAAACAAACCCATGCTTATCCTAGAACCACCTAAAAAAAATCCTTCACTTGACAATAATAATGTCTCACAATAAATAAATTACAATACCATTGTTCACACATACAATACAAGAAATAATAGGCAACAAAAACCACTCCTATTTCATTACTTTTGCCTCAACCTATCTTTCCTTGTGCTCTAGATTTACCCTCAAATAGTGGAAAGAAGTACAATCTTGTTGAACAATTTAATAATACACCTGCTAAGATATCCCTATGGGATCTTATTCAAGCTTCACAAAATTACCATAGTATGCTTCAAACAACCTTGCAACAAGTTATGGTTCCTCCTAATAAAAATTCAAATGATGTGGTAGAAATAGTTCAAGGGATGATTATAGTTAATTTAGATATTGTTTTTCACCAAATAGAGTTACCCTCCTTGGAAGTTCAAAAATGACATGAAGCATTCATGATAATTTCCCTTATTAATCAAATGACAATAAAGAGAACCCTTTTTGACAATGGTTTGGCCCTTAATGTGTGTAGTGTGAGCCTTTTGGAGAAGATTCATATGGATAAGAGTGACATTTTCCCTGATTCTTTGTCTATCTATGGGTTTGATAACATAGGAAAACAATCTCTTGGATTCATCACATTACATATTAAATTTGGTAAAGTAACATTACAAATCTCGGTGCATGTTATGCCTCATGATATTTCTTACAATGTCCTCTTGGGGAGACAATGGATTCATGAAATGAATGTCATTCCTTCAACCCTTCATTATGTAATGAAGTATGCCTATAACAACAAAGTTTACACAATGAAGGCTGAACTTGAACTTGAAAGTTGTTTTCATGTGGAGAAAGATAAACAAAGCCCTATGAAAACATTGATACCAACTACAAAAGAGGAAATAACAAAGGAAGAATAACAAGGGAAGAACATCAATGATGTCATGCAATTATTAGAAGATGATTGAGGATCCTTAGATTTCACACCAACATTCATGGGAGAATACAAAATTATGACGAAAGAAACCAAAATGAAAAAAGATCCAATGGTAATGTTAACACAAAATTTGAAACAAAACTCACAAGCATCTACTTCATCCAGTATAGAAGAAGACACAAGATATATAATTAAATCTGATGAGATAAATTACCAACAACCACCAAATTTGAAAGAGATAGAGACAAATTATGTAAGAGGCTATGAGCTTTTGAAACAATTTGGTTACAACGGAAAAGGATGTGGAAGAAAAGAACAATGAATATTTGTTCCTATAGATCATAAAATGCAAGAAATAAAAAATGGCCTTGGATATTGTCCTTCTAAGATAACGAAAGCAATGCAAAGACCCTCACTCAACATCAACATCGTCATGTGTAACTCCCCTTAAATAACTCACTTTGAAGGATCCTAAATTGATTGATACATGCAAAGAATTGTTGGAATACTTTGAAGATGATGAATCTTTGAAAGAAATGTTGGGAGTTTATGACAAGTCATTTACCCCCCCTAACAAAAATGGGCTACTTGTGATATGGTTACAAATAAACAAGGGGATGAAGAAAAGGAAATTAATGAGATTGACTATGATAAAGATGAACATAATTCCAAATTTTTGAGAGAAAATGCACTTCCTCTAGGAGATACAATCAAAATACCGATGGATGCAACTAATGAAGAAAGAGTGATTCAAATAGGAAAGTTCCTTGATGAAGATGAACAAGAAGATCACACAATATTGCTACATGAATCTCATGAAATTTTTTCTTGGACTTATTTGGACATGCCAAATATCGATGCTAAGATAATGACACACAACATAGTTCTTGAAGAAGATGCTAAACCTGTAAGACAAAAGATACAAAAGATGAATCCTAAGATAGCTTTAATGGTTAATTCTGAGATTGAAAAACTTCTAGAAGCTGGTTTTATGCAACCTATTGATTATTCTCCTTGTATCTCAAACATTGTTGTAGTCACAAAACATGATAATTGTATTAGGATGTGTACAAACTTTCATGATTTGAATAAAGAATCTTTAAAAGATGATTTTCGCCTTCCTAATATTGACATGATAGTAGATTCGACTGCAAGACATGCTTTGTTGTCATTCATGGATGTATTTTCTAGATACAATCAAATCTTTATCAATCCTCAAGATCAAAACAAGATAAAATTTACTACAACTTGGGGAATATTTTTTGGGTGGTTATGCCTTTTGGATTAAAAAATGTAGGTGAAACATATCAAAGAGCCATGACATTGATATTTCATAATTACATACACAAGATCTTGGAAGATTATGTTGATGATATTTTGGATAAATCTTTAACTCAACGATACAATGTGAATATTCTTTGGAAAATATTTGAAATAATGCAAAAATATAACATGAGATTGAATCCAAAAAAGTGTCTTTGGTGTAGATAGTGGAATTTTTTTAGGTTTTATAGTATCTCACAGAGGCATCGAGATGGACACAAATAAAATTGATTCTATCATCAACATGCCACCTCCTAAAGACATTTCTCAATTGCATACTTTACAAGTAAGAATTAAAGCTATCTGTCATTTTGTAGCATCCCTAGAAAATTGAACATCACCTGTTACGCAACTCCTTAAGAAAGGGGATAAGTTTAAGTGGAATGAAGATTGTAAATATTCCTTTGAGAGTTTGAAAGATTATCTTACTAATCCACCTATTTTAAAACCCGATATGCAAGACACACCATTTATTCTTTATACAACAACACCGGCCCATGCTCTCATAGCATTGTTGGCTCAACAAGACAAAAGTGGTAGAGAACATCCTATTTATTACATTAGCCTAAACTTGATTGATTATGAGACACGATATACAATGATATAAAAATATTACTTAGCTCTCGTATTTGCTACTAGTAAATTGAGACATTACTTATCAAATGCAAAAATTCATGTGATGAAAAAATTTGATCCTTTAAAACACCTTTTTGCTAAAGCTTGGATTTGTCGGGACGCTTAGCTAAGTGGGTTATGTTGTTAACTGAGTTTGATATTATTTTTTTCTCTCAAAAGGAAATAAAAGGATAAGTCTTGACCGACCAGTTAGCTGATGCTGCCTCTCCCTTAGCATTACCTAATATGAACTCATTCCCTAATGAGAATGTGTTGACTATTCAAAAAGAAATTGAAACATAAGAATTATACTTTGTCAGTTCTAAGTGTCAAACTGGCTTGAGAGAAAGGGTTATACTAATTCCTCCTTAAAGTAATCCTATTCCCTTATCTTTCCATTTATAATTCCTATGTACGAATAACACTACAAAGTATGAATCTTTAATAGTTGGTATATGTGTAGCATTAGCACTAGGTGTCCAACACATCTTTATATTTGGTGATTCCCTATTAGTCGTTAAATAAATAAATGATTCATATCAAGCAAAACATGATAAGCTCATTCAATATAAATTACTCACGATGACATTATTAGATAAATTTGAATCGTATACAATTGACAATATACCACAAAAGGATAATAGACATGTAGACACAACGGAAAGTGTCACTTCCCTTGTGTATCCTAAAGATCCTTTTGCTGATTTTATATTTACAGTTCAAATGATTCCCAAACCATCGATAAATGAAAAAAATAAAGAAACGTTATTAACTAATACCGAAAACTCTAGCAAATGGTACATGATGATATTCAACTATCTAAAATAAGGTACTTTTCCCAAGCCTACAACTAAGAATGCTCAAGCTCATCTTTAAAAAATTGCATCTAAATACATAATCCTTGCATACATGCTATATAGAAGATCATTTAATGGTATTTTACTTAGATGTCTTAAACAATCTAAAATCCCTATAACACTTTATGAAGCTCATGCAAGTGCTTGTGGAGGAAATTTTGGAGGAACATCATTAGTTCAAAAATTAATCTGTATAGGATATTACTTGAGACACATAGAACAAGATTATTTTTCCTACATTAATAAATGTCATAAATGTCAAGAGCACAAAAATTTGATTCATGCTTCCGCTTCTAAGCTTCGTTCCCAAGTTCCTATTTGGCCATTCTCAATTTGGCGTTTGGATCTTATTGGAAAAATATCACCACCATCTTCCATTAGACACACGTTTATCATTACCATGACCAATTATTTTATAAAATGGGTAGAAGCAATTCCTCTTCATTCCACCATAGCTGAGGTAGTATGTCATTTCATATTGGAATACATTTTTTCTTGCTTTGGATTTCCTTTTGCATTAATTTTAGACAATGGAACTCCATTTAAAAACAATGACATGAAGAAATTCTTGGAAATCTTTCATATTGAACATCGCTTTTTGATGCCATATTTCCCACAATCAAATGGTCAAGCAGAATCAACTAACAAGACTCTTGACAAAATTTTGCAAAAAATAGTAAGTAATCATAAAAAATATTGGCATACTCAACTAACTTATGTGTTGTGGGCCTACCATACAAGTATTAGAATATCTACAAGAAAAACTCCCTATAACCTTTTTTATGGTGCTAAAGAATAATGATCTTGGATTTAGAGACTCCTTCACTGAGAATTGTTCTTAGAGGGCTTATTGACAATACTACTTATAAAGATCAATGATTGCACTAGCTTGAAATTCTTGATGAACAACGTATTAACACTCTCGAGCATCTCCAAGATTATTCTAGGTGAATGCAACATACCTATAATGATCATTTAATCCTTTGAGAATTTAACAAAGGTGACTTGGTGTTGTATGAGAATCAACATAATGCAAATTCCCTTTCGAATGAAAAAGGAAAATTCAGCCCTAATTGGTTAGGACCTTATATAATCAATGAAAACTATGGGATTGGTGCCTACACATTAATAGAAATGGATGGTACACCTCTAAAAGAACCTATTAATGCCACACATTTCTATTGGTATTACACATAACATCATCTCTTTTGAATAGTGTGTTAAAGCAGTGTTGTTAGATTAGATAGATAGTATTCTATTTTATCTCACATTGCTTCATTCTTTAGAAAAATGATATTAGTGTGTCTTAGAGTCTAAAGCGATTGTTCAATTGGTTTGAACTATTAATTTAGTTTCCATGCTATTTAAAATAAAATCTTGGGTGTTATGTTAATTTAGATCCTTATATGCATTAGCTCATAGGTGCATTTAATTTAACATAACATACTTCATCACAATGTAGAATCTAATATAAATTGAAAATGTTTTAATTAGGTCACATACACATTAAATCATGGAGATATTTCTTACAAAGGATAGTTAATAAATCACATCGACATTTAATTTAGCATAAGACCATAAAAACATAAACATCAATGATCATATATAATATACATCATCAAAGGTTCAAGTACATATATCAATGTATACAATGCTAATAGGGCCTATGATTACTAGAACCTTTGATGCTTGGTGGTGGCATCTATCATGAGATGGTGGAATGTGATCGTGTCCTGCTCAAGGGCCTCTTGGCTGCCTATAGGCCCTACACCTCTCCTCTCATATCTTCCTCTCGAATGAGTGCCTCGACATGCTCCTACTCTATGAGATCCCTCTTTGCATGTAGCATAACCATAGCTCTCTCCAGCCTTGACATTGTTTCTCAGAGGGCAGACTTTGTCTTATTGTCTGATGGACCTCGAGAGGCTCGAAGCTCATCCAATGCTATCTACAGTGCAATTTTTTTTCCTATAGCTAGGTCAACACATCTAGCCATGCTCTCATACATTGTCCTCAATCTAGAAAAAGACTTGAAGAGATCTGTGCGTTTCCCTGTAGAAGGTGGGGGCATGTACTTTGAGGGTCGATCATCATCCATGCACAATGAAGGCATCATCTTTGTAGTAACATGCTAATAGATCTTTGGCCACTCTCACATGGACCCTACAAGATAGAAAAAATAAAGTATATCAGTACACATCATTATAAATTATATACACAAAGTTAAAGAGTGTAATGAAAACAAAAATATCAAATCATCGCCTAGATCCCCAATTCACTAATCGGGTTATAACCGTACAACAACGGTCCCCCTTTGTGTAGGAGGTGTGGATGGCTTGCTATTGATGGCCTCTCCATGCTCGTGAGTGTAGATGTATAATGTGGTTGATGCATGTTCTCTAGTGACCCTAGTAGGAGGTGTATCTCTCCTCTTGGGGACAACTGGATCCTCCTTTATCTCATCAGTATCATCGCTCATCGATTGGGTATCCTCCTGCTCCTCCTCCTCATCCAAACTCAGAAATATATCAAGCACAGTTTCATCATCCTATGTATCTCTGTTAACCTGCTCATCATCCCTATCCTCTATGTGACTTGGAAGAGGTCTGATGTGGCCTGCAAGGTAGTGCATGGGAAAGACATGGGCTAGTAATTCTCCAACCCACCATTGGTTGTAGGCTTGTGTGGTGCCTATGTCATCAACATCAGAGACTGGGGCATTTCATGGTCCTCATCCTCTGAACCACTAATGTAAACATCCTCAATTGTAAGATGATGAGTGTCCCCAGGTCTAGGAGCACTCTATGCTCATTATAGGTATCTAGGTTGATCCCATGGTGGTACCTAAATATGTCCGAACTAGCGCATGAAAGATCATAGAAGAATGATTTCACTATGTAATTGTGTCTCCCTACAAAAAATCAGTCTTGATACTATTTGACTAGCTCTTGTCTATCATCTATCCACTATGTTATCTTGAGATACGGTCTCCATGAGATATCACCCTCATCTAACTGATCAAATCTAATTCATCAATGAAGCAAATCTCCTTCCTTCCATGCTTACCTTAGTGAATAACTATAGGCCCATGGGTAACCCATGGCCACTATGGCAGGAAATTTATTGGGTCTAGTATGCTAGTGTTTTTTCTAGCTAAACCTTAAAATCCTTTAAGGGGTTGCCAACCCTTATTCTCAAGAATCTTCAAAGTTAGCGGCTAACTAATGAGTAAGGATTCTCAAGCCCTCACTCCTACTCTTCAGGCTCTGTGAAACCTAGGAAGCTAATCCTTATTGTGCTCAAGATATATTTAGCTCTTTGAGAGCACTTCTATACACATATCAATTCCTATTTGGTGCAAGTAGACATCCTTCATCAAAGATTTGGTTGACCTTTGAAAAAATTACTATCTAGTGCTAGGAATTAGATGGAATTTTAGATTCATACATTGTAATTGAAAGTTTTTAATGATTTTCATTTTGATTCTAAATCCCTAGTTAGGTGCATTGTTAGCTCATTTTTCTATAAAAAAACTAAATGAAGAGACCAATGCTTCATACATTGGGATAGCAGAGTCAAATCATGTAAAAAATAGTAATATATTAGCCATTTACTCAAAAATTAATGGACTATTGTCATACTAATTTGTAGCATTCAACTCACTCCATCTAAAATGTAACTTCTTACCAAATCCTATGCTCTTTCCCCACAAACCTATGACCTTATCATAGAATTTAATCAATTATTTGAATTGAAGTAGAAACAAACCCACACAATCAATTAAAACAATTGAAGATGAACCAAAAGATCATTAATTGTTTCATTCATAATTTGCAGGAATATTACATAGGAGAGTATACACCTTAGAACTTAAGATTTTTTTTTCATATCTACAGCTTGTATAAAACTATTTTATGATCATTACATACATGAATCATACCATAGAATCCTTACTATTCTATCCATTAACATGTCTATAATGTGCTTCTTTCTGAGCTTAGCTTCTCACACACCATTATGAAACTCAAAATTCGAACCCTTGTAATCAACCTTGAAATCCCATTTATAGAACAAGGGAGAAACAAGCATCGGGCTGAATTATAGTTAAATTTCACTTGCATTTCATTTATAATTTCACTAGAATGTAAGATATTTCCCTAGTCTATTACATATAATCATTTGTAGAGCGGGGGAAAAAAAAATTCACACCATTCCAAAAATTGTTAGACGAGGAAAACCCATCCTTCCAAAAGGCTTCATTGTCATAGCATCAAAAAATTGCACATCCACACCAAACCGAGAACAGTCACCATCAACACCAAAGGAAAAAGAAAACAAACTAGAAAAAAATAAATGAGTCAGCACAAAGGACTGAAAACCAAGCACCAACTCAGAAGAAATATGAGGTGCTATCCTGTTATGTTGGCAACAAGGTAAGCATGCCCGCTTGGGGTCCTTATTGAAATTTGGGAAGCCACCACCACCTCATAGTTAGAGTCTACCACATTAGTCATGGCCATAAGATATTGATGGTAGCCTGAATCAGTTCTAGACTCACCATCAGAAGAATCATCAGAGACTTCAATGGGAGAATGATGTTTTCCCAGATAAGCTCGGTGATACATATTCTTTCTTGATGCCTCCCTCTCAGGCCTATCATACTTCTTCCCCTTCCCCTTCACCAATTCATTCAAAATAATTTTACTTCTCATATGGCAGGCATGCTTGAAAATTCTTTGCTCAGACTTCTTACCAAATTTCGTTTTTTTTCTTTAGAGTTACAGGAACTTCAGGCATATCTTGTTCATTTTTGGGAACATCACTGTGAGAATCAAGGAGATTAAGTCTCCTGGACCTTTAATTTGGGCTGACATACACACTTAGCTTATCCATCTTTAGCAAAGTAACTTCGCCAATTCCCACAGGGTAGAGACACCAAGAATAACTACCTCAAAGTCTGTAATTACTAGGAACAACACCACATGCTCACACTTAGATTCTCAACTCTCGAAGACTACAAATGGTGAGAATAAAAAGCATGGAATATTCATTAAATAGATCAATTGGAGCATGTATGCATTAATGTTCCAAGGGATTTCACACAAGCGAGCTGACAACCCTTCTCTTGATTCAAAATCTCGATCATTGATCCCCAATATGTCGTGAAAATTGTTTATCATTTTCAATGATTGAAGGAGAGAAATCATTCAGGTACATCATGATCAAATTGAGTAGTTCTGCATGTGGCCTCAATCATTAATTCTCACTTGCATGAAGAAAAATGGTTATTGTACTCATATCTCTGGTTTTGAATAACAATCATAGATCTCCTTTAGAGATGGCACGCCAAACAACCTAGATTGGGTCAATCAAATTTGAAAATATGTCACCATCATTCACTTATCCATTTCCCAATGAAAATCCACTAGCTAGGTTCCAACTCATTCACTTTGTGAGCACCACCCTCTTTCCTTCCTAGATATAGAAGAAATCCATGTGTCATTTTTTTGTTGACCCCATAACCCATTACTTTATTCTTGTGGTGCTGGTGGGGAATGGTTGAGATCTAATATCAAACTTGCATCATGACTACTGGTTTCAAAGCCTAAGGCACTACGTATGATAGTGGAGACCAGGTTCCACAGTTGCAACAAAACACATGTAAGCATCCCGTTGACCCCACAACCCATTTTTTTTTCTTGCAGGGCTTGCAGGGGACATACAAGATTCAATCCTTTGAACAGATGGCTGAAAAAACTACACATGCATAAAAAGTTAGTTTTAAAATGAGAATCTGACTAGGTCAATGAGAATGAATCCTCAATAAAAGATGACTTAAGACACAAGTCTTTTAGCATGAAATAATTCAGCCCCACCATGTGAAATATTAAAGCAATGTAATTGCATCCCGTGATCAACAAACCTAGACAAAAGGGTTGATAATAACAATAATTTTGATGGCTCAAGTTGTGATTGAGGTAACCGATAACTAGACCTAACAAGCCAACACAATGTTAAACACCCAAGGGTTTAAGACTTATAAAATTTTGAAACAAGGGCTTAAGAACTACAATCCTAAACCTTACCCTTGGACACAAAAGCAATGACTCATGACAAAGCAAATAATGTGCTCAAATTCTACAAAAGTTTAGAATCTCTACCAGTGGCTCCAGCTCGGGGACGCATATCCGTGGTGGGTATGGTGAGAATTCAGATCTCATGGTTGAAGTAGACCAACACAGAGAAGCCAAAAAACTAGGAGCTTGCCTGAACAAGGCAAGTAAAAACAACTAAAAGAAAACACACCA
This sequence comes from Sequoiadendron giganteum, assembly GCA_007115665.2. Lineage (NCBI taxonomy): Eukaryota > Viridiplantae > Streptophyta > Pinopsida > Cupressales > Cupressaceae > Sequoiadendron > Sequoiadendron giganteum. The sequence continues at coordinate 228,867,281 of CM021101.1, read as the reverse complement.
AACCTATATACATTAAGTACAAGAGTGTACATTGTATCTCTTATTTTGCAATTTTAGAAGCCTTCTTATGCAACTTCAGAGGCTTCACTCCTCAAATTAGTGGCCCTAGGCCCCCAAAAATTAAGGCCAACTCTTACCTCAGTCAAAGATTTTATCCTCTATTGTTTGTAATGGATCAAAAATTGTACCAAGCATTTCACAACAATTAACCCCACAGTGATGAATAAAATCAACCATACCTAATTGAATTGGAAAAGTGAAACACTCATATTCAAATTTGTGAAGGACATCATAGACTTTGACATCATATTCAATTTGCATATCGAACTGAAAAATTTCATAAATACTTTGTTGTGTACCATGCAAACAACCTTCATGTACATCAAAAAGGAAGAAATCATACTCAAAAACCTCCTTGAAATGCGGATCATGGCATAAGAACTCATCTACACCCTTATTTCAGCTACACCAAAACATTCCTTGATGTCATGGGACTGGAGATCATATGCATCATCAACATCCAACACTGAGTAAATACATCCATCTCATATTCAATAATATATTATGATTCATTCCCTAAATCTTCATTCTACTCAATGCAAAATACTTGAAGAGTAGGCTCAAGAAATTAAACACTCACAAGATCACCAAAGAAACATCAATGGAAATGGTAACCCCATGTGCACCATCAGATAAACTAGAAAACTCTTCAACATTATCAGTTTGTAATGATGCTGATCCAAGATCCATATGCTTGTCATCATTTATAACCTGATCATTAAAAAGGGAACTTATTCTTTCATCAATATGTATATCATCATCATTTTCATATATAGCTGACATTTCCATCTCTACTTCACACAAAAAATCATGAGAAAAATGGACATAAGCACATTCATCAACATATTCATCATTTCTAGCACTGTTATCAAGATCAACATACTGAACACATACATTCTTATCTTCAAATTATTCATCATTTACATAATAGATGTGTCCCAATGATGGAAATTACTCATTACATTCCATGTTTGCATCCAATTCCATTTGTTCATTCACTTGTAAACAAGTGACTTTATCAATATTCATATCATTGTATCTTTCATGTGAATAAGTTACTTCTGGAACATCCTCACAAAGATAGTTACGATCCTTGGAGAAATAAGCAAAAAATTCAATCTCATGTTGATCGTCAAGTTTATTGGTGACATTTTTGTCATATGTAAGATAACCAAAAGAAATACCCTTGAGGAGATCATCAATATGTTAAATTTGTTGGATGTTGTGGTTGTGTTGCTGATATGTGGTTGTCATTGATTTCAACACTATTAGCATTGGTGATTCTGAAGGCTATATATGTCGAGGAAATTGAGAAAATTATAATAAATATATTGTAGGAAGTCTTTGAAGTTGAGAAGGTTAGAGTGATGGAAATATCTATACATTGATGGTTAGAAGGCGTGCATTAAAGTTTTTGTTGCTGAGCTTATTTAGTATGTTGTCTAAAATTTTCAGAGTTGCGCATCAAGAATTGAGAAAGTTATGAAGTCTCATGTTCCTACAGTTATTCAATTATTGTAGTAGGTATTTCTGGAAGATGAGATTGTAATTACGATGAATTAAATTGTTGTGTACATTCCTGATATGTTCAATGATGTTTCTAGATCGTGCTCTATTAGTGTGGTATGTCCGCATTGATTGGTGTGTTCGTGATCGAAGATTTTTCTTTGCATGTTCGAGGGTTTCATGTTCTTGGCCGAAATGATGGTGGTAGAGTGTTATGGATCCTTATGGATTGATATTTTACTATTTGGCATGTTTGAGGATGTTGATTTATGTCCTCACTATGTTGCGACTAACTTAGGCTATTGTGCATTGAGATTTGTTCATGTATTGAGGCTGATAGTTGTAATTTATTCTTTGTTTGTGGCCGACAGAGTTGTTGATGTAAATTCATGTAGCAGATACATAAGAATGATTGTTTCCTCATTTTTTAAGTGTGAAAGTGTTAGTGTGTATACGAAATATGTGAATAAAGATCAGATCATCTGAATATAGAGCAAAGTGTGAAGAAGTGTTTATGTGCCTAACCAAAACTGTCATCAAGATTTTGTAGAAGCTAATTATTTAGTTCAACCTCATCAAATGGATTTAATTTGATTGTTTTATGTAAATCATTGAGCCTTCCCTTTGAGTAGTGAGCTCTAGGTAGTGTGCCTGAATGCAGGTGCATTCCATATTCATTTATTTCATTATACTTCTAATAGGGTTTAATCTTGTGGACTAACATCTACCATGGGTTT
>CM021101.1:228771998-228864878 GCA_007115665.2 Sequoiadendron giganteum | reverse complement strand
GGCATGTAAAGATGAATATTGGATGGAAGAAATGAAGGAAGAACTGATGCAGATAGAGAAAAATGATACATGGATTCTTGTTCCTAGACCTCAACACAAGAATGTGATTGGAACCAAATGGGTCTTTTAGAATAAGGTGAATGAACAAGGTGAAGTGATCAAGAATAAAGAAAGACTAGTATGTAAAGGATACTCACATATGGAAGGTATTGATTTGAAGAAACCTTTTCCTCTATTGCTAGAATTGAAGTTGTATGGTTGTTTCTTTCTTATGCTACTTTTAAGAATTACAAAGTCTATCAAATGGATGTGAAGTCAACATTTCAGAATGGTGAATTAGAAGAAGAGGTATATATTGAACAACCAGATGGATTTCAACTAATTGATGAAAAATATATGGTTTTCCAATTGAAGAAAACTCTATATGGACTCAAGCAAGCACCTAGAGTCTGGTATGCTAGATTGGATAAATACTTGTTGAATTTTGGATTCAATAAAGGTACTACTGATATCAATTTGTATTTGAAGCTGGATTAGGATAAAGAATTGATAATTGATGTCTTCGTTGATGATATTATTTTTGAAGGTGATGATGACTTATGCATGAAGTTTGCTGATGAAATGAAAAGTGAATTTGAAATGTCAATGATAGGAGAACTGAAATTATTTTAGGATTGTAAATTACTCAGTTAGATGATGGAATCTTTATTTCTCAGTCCAAATATGTAAGAGAGCTACTAATTTTTTTTTGGCATGGAAGACTCAAAGCCAGTTGGTACACCCATGGTAACCAGATGCAAGCTAACACAAAGCGATGATTCCCTTAAGGCTAATCAAACAAGGTATAGGTCAATGATTGGTTGATTACTATATTTGACTCAGACTAGACCAAACATCATGAATTTTGTGTGCATGGTTGCTAGATATCAAGCTGATCCAAAGGAATCACATGTGACTTTAATAAAGAGGATCTTCAGATACTTAAAAGGAATAGTTAATTTTGGTCTTTGGTATCCTAAGGATGATGATCTTACTTTGAATGCCTTTACAAATGTAGATTGGATAGGAGATGTGGATGATAGGAAAATTACAAGTGGTGGTGCATTCTTCTTGGGGAAGAAGTTGGTATCTTGGCTAAGTAAAAAGAAAAAATCCATTTCCATATCTACTGCTGAGGCAAAATATAGTGTTGTTGCAAATAATTGTACTCAAGTATTGTGGATGAAGCAGATGCTAAGAGATATTAGAGTTGAGTATGATGAGCTTATTTCCATATTTTGTGACAATTAAAGTGCCATAAACATCTCTAAGAATCTAGTGCTACACTCAAAGACAAAACATATATCTATCAAGTATCACTTTTTGAGAGACAAGGTGAGTGATAAAGAGGTCAGATTGGAATATGTGCCTGCTAAGTAAAAAATTACAGATATCTTCACTAAACCTTTTCCTAAGGATGATTTTGAATATCTCAGAGGAAATTTAGGGGTGATTTCCCCTCCTAATCTGAACTAAGATGCAAGTCTTTGCATCAATCTGTGGACCTACATTCAAATCTTGTTTCTGATTGATGTTGTGGTGGTTGCCACTCAAGGGGAGTAGTCATATGACTCAGATGATATGTGGTTCAAATCTTGTGTACCTTGTCCATTGATGTCAAAGTGGGTGAAGTGTAATGTGAAAAACCTTGTACTATAAGGGAGAGAAGTGTAGGAGAAGAGTACTAGTTGTGTTGATGGTATTTTTCACATCATTTGTTGCCATCAATGCCAAAGGAAAAGATTGTTGGATGTTGTGGTTATGTTGGTAATATTTTGTTGTCATTAATGTCAACACTATTAGCATTGGTGATTTTGAAGGTTGTATATGTCGAGGAAATTGAGAAAATTGTAATAAATATATTGCAGGCAGTCTATGAAGTGAAGAAGGTCAGAGTGATGGAAATTTTTGTACATTGATGATCAAAAGGCATGCATTAAAGGGTTTGTTTCTGAGCTTATTTAGTATTTTTATGAGATTTCCATAGGTGCTCATCAAGAATTGAGAAATTTATGAAGTTTTGTGTTCCTAAATTTATTCAGTTACTGTAGCAGCTATTTCTGGAAGATGAGATTGTAATTCTGATGAATTGAGTTGTTACGTACATTCCTAAGATATTCAATGATGTTTCTAGATCATGCTCAATTAGTGTGGTACGCCCACATTGATTGGTGTGTTCGTGATCAAATATTTTTCTTTGTATGTTCGAGGGTTTCATGTTCTTGGCCAACATGATGGTGGTAGGATGTTGCGGATCCTTATGGATTAATATTTTACTATTTGGCATGTTCAAGGATGTTTATTTAGGTCCTCACTATGTTGTGACTGACTTAGGTTGGTGCACATTGAGATTTTTTCATTTATTGAGGCTGACAGTTGTAATTTATTTTTTATTTGTGGCCGACAGAGTTGTTGATGTAAATTCATGTAGTGGATATACAAGAATGATTGTTTCCTCATTTTGTAAGTGTGAAAGTGTGAGTGTGTATGCAAAATGTGTGAATAAAGATCACATCATCCGAATATAGATTAGAGTGTGAAGAAGTGTTTTTGTGCCTAACCGGAACTGTCATCAAGCTTTTGTAGAAGTTAATTCTTCAGTTCAACCTCATCAGATGGATTTAATTTGATTTTTTTATGTAAGGAAGTGACCCTTCCCTTTGAGCAGTGAGTTCTAGGTAGTGTGCTTGAATGCATGTGCATTCCCCATTCATTTATTTCGTTATACTTCTAATAGGGTATAATCTTGTAGACTAACATCCACCATGGTTTTTCCCCTAAGAGGGTTTCCACGTATAAAAATCTTGGTGTTCATGTGTCTTTGATGTGTTGTTGATTTATGCTTTCACTATTAATTATTATATTTGAGATTAAAGGTTGTTTAAGGTTGAATAAGTTTAAATTATGTAACAATTGATTCACCCCCCTTGTTATTTGTCTATCCTTGTTTTTCCAACAACCTTATTTTCTCATTTCGACATTCTAATCCAGCATCAGATGAATCATCAAAGTCATTAGCAAAGAGTGGATTATTTATACACCAATAATGGTCACCATTGCTCATCTGTAGTGAAGATGGAGGCCCATCAAATTGAGGATTTTATCGTACATTCATTATTGTCATAAAATCTTCTCATCCCCTAATATGATGGTCTAAAAATTTCAAATCATAATTGTATTCAAGATCACTATAATCACTAGAAGAGCATACTAACATATTTTCAGCTTCATTCACAATATCAATAGTTAACATCTTTGACTCACATTCTGAAAATTCTTCACAGGAAGAAAATTGTTCCTCCTGAAGCAAATATACATCTCCATTATCATCATTATACACCCTATTCGAGGTAGAGGATTCCACCTCCACTTCATAAGGATAATCATGGTCAATAGAAGAGTGACCATATCTAATGCCATCACAATTACTACAGCAGGGAGATCCATCAATACTAGAACTGTACTCAGACTGAATGCTTAAATCTTCATCTCTAACATCTTGGCCCCTGATTTGCAATGAGATATCAACAACACATGCATCATTTTTAGTGACCAAATCATGGCATGGAGTGACCTCTCACATCTTTTCCACTTCTTCCTCATTCAAGACACCCCAAGGATGCAATTCATGCCTATCTATTTTTTCATCATATCATATACTTTCATCTGTATCACCATTGTACCAATTTTAATATATGCTACTTGTGAAGTGATTACAATTATTACATTCACCCATATAAAAATATGGATGTTCATACTCTAATACACTTTCTTCACTTGTCTGCATTGTTTTTTGTTTTTCCTCAATAGGGTAGCCACTACTAACATTCTGAGGCATCGCATTTTGTGCATAATCATACTTGGCTCCTTCTACAATCTTTATCCACTCAAGTATTTAGTCAAAACAATGATGCTTCAATTCCTTTGGCAATGTACTTAGTCCTAACACATTAATTTCACAAGATAAATCAATTCATATTGAATCCTTAGGTATGATATTTTTGGGGACTTTCAACAAAGCATCCAAAAAGCTTGAGAACAAATCATAGGGTGATTCTCCTTTGTGCCTTTTCATTTCATACAATTTCTTAACAAAAGACATTTGATCAAGTTTGCTCAAAATTTGTTGATATTTAGCTTGGAAATCACTATGATCTACATATTGTGATGATGGAGAAATCAAAAAAGCAGGAGCACTATCACCTTCACAAATATCTCTATTGTCTGATCCATTGATTCCATTTGTAGGAGGTGTTCTAGGATAACCAACACTTGTAGCCTTATATCCTTTCATCATTGAATACTTAAAACTATTTTCAATATCCATGGAAATATGATATGCCTAATGTAGTGTTGTGGGTTATTTATCTCTTATCTAATAGCTCATTTTCTTATCAAATGCACCTAAATACTCCACCAAACACACTGCATCATTCGGTCTTAAATTTTTTGGGATGTCCTTTATTTCCTTCAAAAATATAATATTAAAATCTGGAACTAATTAATCCTCTTCTTTCTCAATACTCATAAATTTTTGTCTCATTGAAATTGGATCCCCCATTTCTCCAAATTGTTCCATGAATATTACACTAAACTCATCCTAGGAGCATATAGAGGATGCTGGAAAAATATTGGAGAACCAATCTCTTGCATCTCTTTTTAGAAACTGAACAAAAAAATTCATAACAACATCCTCACAATAAATTTCATAGTCTCCCATCACATATAAGAATTCTTGCAGATACCTATTTTCTTATTTAGACTTATCATCATTGAATTTTGGTATCTTATCTCTAATATTAGATGGTATGACATTTAGGTAACCCAAAATACCATTGAAATTTCTTTGAGATCCTAGCAGGGGCTGATCACAAGCCATAGTTACACAAGAAACCATATAAGGATTCATATATTTATACATACACTTTCTTACACCTTTACAAGTTTTATCAGATCAACCTTGTAGATACACAGGGCCATTCAAACATCCTTTACAATATGATCTTAAGCATTAATAATACAAATTTTCTAACTCTAATTGCTTAAGACCCTTCAATGGGAAAGATCAAAAGATAAAAAAACTTCTTCATCATAATATAGAGACATAAAATTATACCTTAGAAGTATGTAAAGTTATCATCACTATTCCCTTTCTTAGTGCTATTTCAGTTAATAGGGAATCATCTATCATCTTAATTCTTGAAAATTTCTCATAAATTGCTTTTAAACATGATAATACCTTCTTTAAATTTATGAGAATACCTAGAACTTGTAGCAGTTGTTAACCTTCCTTCGTTCACATATTCATCAGGTTCTTCACATAGATTAAAACTTCAAGTGGTATGAAGCTCTTTTGAAGATAAATCTCATTTTGGGTCTTCTTTAACAACAGAGTCACATAATTCTTTGAACTTTGCTACAAAAAAATATCTTATAGGTCCAAGAACTTCTCAACATCTTAACCAGATATTCAGACTTCACCAAATGCTTGACTCTGTAATACAACAATCTACAGCTAGTGATTCAAAATTCTCCCGAGCAGAGTCACCAATTTTGTTGGTGTTTTTTCAAACTGAACCATGAAATCCTCTAAAGGGTAGCCAACCTTTATGCTCAATAATATTCAGAGTTAGTGGCCTACTAACGAGTAAGGATTCTTAGGCCTGTTGGGTCTCAAAAATGCAAGTTTGAACCATGAGAGGTTGCCAAGCTCTCACAATGCTTTTGGCCAATGTACAAGACCAATTGATGTAATTGAACCTTCTCTTTAGGTTATGCTAGACCAAGGTGGGTGAACCTATGTGAATGATGCAGATTGAAATGTATTTCCTGTGAAAAAATCTACCCACAATGGAAAATGGAAGTGGATAGACAAAATCACTACACCTACTCCTACTCTACTGCACAAATGAAAGGTTTTGAAAATTTTGTTTGTTTATGAATTTTAATCTCTGGGTTGTTGCAGATCAGTGCCTTCTATCCACATGGGCAATGGAGTCAAAAATAGAAAATGATATGTGTTTTTCTCTTTGGCTTAATTTTGGTCGTTAGGCACTTTGAAAAATGAAACTATATAACTGGCATAAAACTTTATTAATTTATGACTTGCATAAATTATGCTGGAATGTTTCTTAACCTGATTCTTCTTTAACTCCCCAAAAGAAATCTTTAAATTACTATGACTTATTTAAAAGAGTTTAAATCTGACATGCATAAACCAAGCAACTAAATCACACAAAATGGGAATACATTTTGATAAATCAGAGATATACTTGACATGCTGATTTAAACAATTAAAGAATCTCAAGTTGGAGAAAACCAGATAAAAGAATTAGATTTAACACAACATAACAAATGAACACCAAAAGAGAATATCACCAATTAAAATTCATTATCTCCATTAATCTATGTTAGGAAAGGCTTTGTACATTCTTTTTATTCCCCAGTCTGAAAATCTATCCTCCTCTCACCCCCCTTACAACTGATTTTTCTAATGATTTATACAATACAAATCAAGGGTCATGACCCTTCACTGGACTGGTAAAACCATTTGAATTCTTTGACATAAATTTAAAATATTTAATTGGGTTGCCTCATTAGAAAATTAAATATTTTAACTATACTCGAGCTTTTAATTTTGCCCTAATACATTTCCTGCCTTTACTTTTAATTTCCCATGGCCTTTATATTTACTTTATATTAGCGACTCAGCCCCACATTGACTATCACAGTTTCCACTTCTTCCACCGCTCTACTGTGGCTTCACTCTTAACTCTCTGCGATATAGCGGTGTTGCTATCTCTCATTGCCATCTCCTACCACCTTACCACGACTTAACCTTTACCTCTCCGAGGTATCACTGTGGCTGACTCTACCGCTTCACTCTCGACTATCATCATTCACTACAGTTTGCATTCTAACTGGTCGTGATGTGGTGGTAGCCATGTTGCTGACTACTAACTGTTAACCTCCATCACCTCCGTATCTACCATGCCACCACGGACTCCTCAGTGACCGTTTGTAGTACTGCGGTGTAATTGTTAGCCACTTCCTCTCCTCCTACCACTCTACCATGGTCTTTGTATTCACTATCGACGGTACCACAATACCCATGTTGACCACTACCTCACCATTGTTGACCTTGTTCACCGCACTATCATGGCCACTGGCCTGAATACCAATGGTATCACAATAGCCGCTTTGCAAATTACCGCCTCGCTGCTTCTATGCCGTTTACCACACCACCGCGATGACTATGCTAACCGTGGGTGGTAACAATCTTGTATGCCACCACCTCCCTGCTGACTGTTTACTGTGCCACCATGGTGTATGTGTTGACCACCCATGGTTGCAGGGTAAACCCTTCATATGACTGCACGCCAACCACCATATCGTGTGCCACCCTGGAAGAGGCCGCAATATAGTGGTAAAAAGGTGATGGCGTATAAAATGTGAGTAATATGGAAATATTTATAATCTATAAGCTATTTTCACTTTATGAAAGGTGGTAAAATGATTATTTATAAAGAGATAGTGAAATATGGGGGTTAAAAATGGGAAAAAACCTTAGGTTTTAAGCAAAAAATTTATGTTCTAACAAGGCCCTCACTCCTACTCTTCAGGCTCTATGAAACCTAGGAGGGTAATCCTTATTGTGCTCAAGAGGTACTTAGTTCTTTGAGATAACTTTTATACACAGATCAAATCCTATTTGGTGCAAGTAGACATACTTCATCAAATGTTCATTTGACCTTTGAACAAATTACTATCTATTGCTAGGAATTAGGTGGAAATTTAGATTCATACATTGTAATTGAAAGTTATTAATGATTTTCATTCTCGTTCTAAATCCCTAGTCAGGTGCATTGCTAGCTCATTTATCTATAAAATAACTAAATGAAGAGACTAGTGCTTCATAGATTGGGATAGTAGAGTGAAATCATGTAACAATCAATAATATATTAGCCATTTACTTAGAAATTAATAGACTATTGTCATACTAATTTGTAGCATTCAACTCACTACATCTAAAACATAACTTCTTACCAAATCCTATGCTCTTTCCCTACAGACTTGTGACCTTATTCTAGTATTTAATCAATTCTTTGAGTTTAAGTAGAAACAAACCCACACAATAAATTAAAAAAATTGAAAATAAACCAAAAGATCATTAACCCTTTCCTTCATAATTTGTAATAATATTACATAGGAGAGTATACGCCTTAGAACTTAAGACTTTCTTTCATATATGCAGCTTCTATAAAACTATTTTAAGATCATTACATCGATGAATCATACCCTAGACTCCTTACTGTTCAATCCATTAGCATTTCAACAATGTTCTTCTTTGTGAGCTTAACTTCTCACACAGACCATTATGAGACTCAAAATTTGAACCCTTGTAATCAACATTGAAATCCCTTTTATAGAACAAGGGAGAATAAAGCATCAAGCTAAATTACAATAAAATTTTACTTGCATTTAATTTCTAATTTCAATAGAATGTAATATATTTCCCTAGTCCATTACATATAATCATTTGCAGAGTAGGGAAAACAAAGCTTCACACCATACCAAATTTTTGTTAGTCAAAGAAAACCTACCATCCTTCCAAAAGGATTTGTTGTCACAACATCAAAAACTTGCACGTCCACACCAAATCGAGAATATTCACCATCAACAACAAAGGAAAAAGAAAATAGACCATACAAAACTAAACGAGTCAGCACAAAAGACCAAAAGCCAAGCACCGAGTTAGAAGAAACCTAGGTGCTACCCTGCTTTGTTGGCAGTAGGGTAAGGACAACCGCTTAGGGTCCTTATTGAAATTGGGGAAGCCACCACCACCTCATCATCAGAGTCTACCACATTACTCATGGACATAAGATACTGGTGGTAACCTGAACCAATTTCAGTCTCACTATCAAAATAATCATCAGAGACTTCAATGGGAGAATGACGTTTGCCCAGATAAGCTCAGTGGTACATATTCTTTCTTGTTTCTTCCCTCTCAGTCCTATCATACTTCTTCCCCTTCCCCTTGAAAATTTCCTTCAAAATAATTCTTATTCTTAGGTGATAGGCATGCTTAACAATCCTTCGTAGAGAATTCTTACCAACTTTTTTTTTTTTCTTCAAAGTTACAAGAACTTCAAGCATATCTTGCTCATTTTTGGGAACATCACTCTAAGACTCAAGGAGATAAAGTCTCCTAGACCTTTAGACTAGGCTGACAGACACACTTAGCTTATCTATCTTCAACAAAGTAACTTCACCAACTCCAACAAGGCAGAGACACCAAGCAAAACCACCTCAAACTCTGTAATTACTAGGAACAATACCACATGCTCACACTTAGATTCTCAACTCTTGAAGACTACAAATGGTGAGAATAACAAGCAAGAAATATTCAATAAATAGATAAATTGGAGAATGTATGCTTTAATTTTCGAAGGGAGTTCATTTTATCGTTGTGATTGATGGGTGAACCCATGAACCCTTGCTTGTATCTTTTAGCCATGCAATAGGTCAATCTAGTCAAACTTTCTCGTATCCCAACTGAGTCATGTTTCCATGCTACCACTCTATGGTAGACATTACTGATGAAATATTTCCCTCTGTTAATGTTTCCTAAATATCGAGAGAATCCATTGTGTTTTAAACAAAAACCCATTTTAGAATTCACTTTGTTATAGCAACAAGTCGAGAAGTAGGTTTAGCCTAAGAGTCATCTAGAGATAATTCTCTATTGTGGTGGCTAAGAATTGATAATAAACATGATCACCAAAAAATAGTGATCATATCCCTTGATGTGATAATATGATGATCATTATCTCTGTTCATCCATGTTGACTATTGAAGAAAAATTTCTATCATTCTATGTATTTGTTTTGAATAACTAATGTCATTATTCCATAATGAATGATACCATCATTCATATTTTTGTAATATCTCCATAACTCTATTGAAATTTTTTCCATTGTTTTTCTTAGAGATGGTCAAACATACCATCAATCAAGTATTATACTCGATGATAAATATTAAGTGTTGTCTTAGTTGGATGAACAATTTGCATCGTTCTCAGCCTTAGCTTACCGATGGGTGATTCCCATCGTCTCAATGTTCCGAAGATGTGGAACAAATGATATTACTCTGTTATATAGAGTACTAGGAATGATTATTGTTACCTATTTTTAGCTACAACTCAAAATAGGTAGAGCTGAATTGCATTCATCGTTGAAGGTACCATTACCAAATTTTCACCTACAGGCTCAATTAGGAAGAGCCATCTACGTTACAAAATGAATGGTACATTTTATTAAACCTTCTATGTTACATTCAGTTATACAAATGAAACAACTTTACAAGATTACACGAATTCATAATTATTACATTCATACAAGTGAATAAAACATAAAAGATTTTACAATTTTTTAGAAAATGTAATCTTTATTGAATGTAATTAGATACATGTGTCTCACACAACAAGCCATGAGACTGAGTACTTATTCATTTGATGTAAATAAGAACTAAAATATACATGAATGAGTAAATGTTGAAAAGAAAATGAACATGTAAAGAAGGTAGCCAGTCACTGCTTGAATGACTAGTACTGCAAATGAATCTACTCCTAATAGCTCCTTGGCCACTAGGTGTCTGGTGTCTAGTTACCTATATTGGGTAAAGAAATGAGTTAGAACAGTAAGTTCTAAGCAGTGAAAGGTTGCATTCTTAACATGCACATCTACCCATACATACATATGTTAATTCCTAGGTGCATCAAATGTAATGCCTATCTTAAGTGTCCATATAAGCCAAAAAAATAGAACATTATACACACTTAAGGTAGGCATTTTATTTCTAACTTGTTTGCTTCGTGCGTAGCTACAGGTTTAATCATATCTTTGTTTTTTTCAGATCAAATGAGTGGGGTAAATGTGGCTCTGACAAGGGTTGATGTCAACTCATAGCAATGAAAGGTACTTCAGATAATTCATCTCCTCTTGATCTACTCAAGAAAGTATACATCAGATATGATAGTGAAGTTATTTGTCACTATCTTAAATGACATATACCTACTCAAGAAAATCAGAAAGAAGGGGTGAATTTAATAATAGGTGAATGAAACAAATTGCAAGAATCTATTGATTAATTTAATCCAAGGAAAGCATGAAATTTAGAGCTTGTTACATCTTTTGTAAGATATAATTATCTTTCCTACCAATGTAGCAATTAGATACATTGAGAACATTATTTGAAGTGAGTGAATATACATATGCTAGAATAAATACTCATTATCTTTAAAGACTTTTCCAAGTTATCAAAGATAAATATTCAAGTGAAGTTAATGTAGAGGTTGTTAATTACTGACATGAATATGTTGTTTGATATCACTTCACATGATATGCTTTCATATTCATCATATCAGAGGTGAAATCACATTTTTTTTCTATTCAAAGATGGTGCATTAAGGTGCATTGAATAGTCACAAGGGACAACATAGTGACCCTTAGTTTTGGTCAGAATGCATTCAAGTTAGCAAGGGATAGTTGAAGATGTCCATAAGAAATAAGCATAAATTACAGTGGAGTATAAGTTCTAAACAGTGACAGCTCCAAATGTAGTATGTTGCTCTTAAATGTAGATGAGAAATGTGGCCACAACTATGGCTCATTAGAAAAATGGAGTCTACAGGCCATAATAACTAGTGATAAAGAAGTCACCATAGAGATGCCTCAGGAGGGCTCAACATGTCTGTCTTTTTTTTGCAATAAAATGAAGAAACATTAAATGAATCTATACAATGGCAGAAATAGGGTGCAAGCAAAATGCAAAGATTCTAGGATTTGTATTAAAACCCTAGGCTGTGTACTTCCATTCTGCTTTTTTGGGAAAAATATAGTGTTCCTGAAATCCATGGAAATCATATGTAGGGTCTTCAAGTTATACCCATACTCTGCATTAGTAAGGTAAATGTTCAAAATACACAACCACGACCATGAAGTGTAGACCCATAATGCAAATGAAGAGTTTACAAGAACAAACATAGAATATATGTAGAATGAAAGGAGTTATGTCATGGCCTTAAGGGTATTGGCCTAATATAGAGATTACAAGTGAATCCTTTATGCTTTTCTCTATAAAAAATATGCACATATTGCAAAATATAAAGAAAAGAAAAAATGCTTGAAAATGCATGAAAGACAAAAATTAGGAGCAAGCATTTTCCTACACAAAATGAAGAAGGAGAGCTTACCCTATTGTTGTTGTGGAAACCTTTTTGTTTTCCATTTAAATATATTATAAAATTTCTTAATATTAAATGGTGTTTTATAAACCATTTAATTTAAGTTATTTTTTCTTACAAATGCAAAATATGAGTTGACTATGCATATGACTAAGTCTTAGGAGGAAGTTGAAATAGTTTTCAAACACTTGGAGCAAACATAGGCATGATACTTCAGTTTTGAGACACAAGGAGGGTATCTAGGAGAGGTTGAGAGGCATTAGGAGGGAATTTAGGCATGTTGACTTAAGTTTGAGACACTTTGGAGTAGCTTTTATTATTTGATTAATTCTTGTATGAATTTTTTAACCATTTGAATCCTTTTTGGACATAGTCTAGGGGCTAGATTTGTGGATTTTTAAAGACATCTGAGATTGGAATATTCTAGTTCCTATTTGGATGACTTTTGTTGTGGAGCTGGGCTACTTAGCTTTTTTGTAACTCATTATTAAGTAGTTCTAGCTATGTAATTTCTGGAGTTAGTGGTTTTTGCAATCCTTTCTCAGATTGATTATGCTTTGTAACTCTTTTGGAGATATTGAATACAAAAAATACCTTGGCTAGTTCTGGTGATGAATTACTTGTATTTTCATTCTTTGCAGTTTAGCGTATGTGTAAAGCTTTGATCAAGCTATTTGTGATAGATTTCATAATTTCCTTACCATTTTATCTCTTAATTTATTCCTTCTATAAATAGTGTGTTTGAGTAGGTTACTAATTGTGTCAAAAGGGTGCATTTTTACTTGTTGATTGTGAAGTTTACCTTCCTTGAGTTGGTTTTTGTGTTCAAGCCTTTTAGTGAAATACTTATGCAAGAATACACTGTAATGGATTGTACATATTCACTTCTTACTGGTTGATGTCAAGTGTTGAATTTTTGGTTTTCATTATCTTATTTCAATTAGGTGCATCACCATAGAGATAGATTATTTCATTTTATGTTATCTTATTACTCTTTCCCTCTACGGAATCAGTAGTTTTAGGTGACACCATAGGAAGTCGGCCTTCTCCAGAGGTTGACCTCTACCTACAAGTAACCCACAACTTTAGAGATCTTCCCATGTTACACTGAGGTGTTGATCATTAGGTTCAATAGGGTGTAATTTTAGTAGATAACAGGTACACAAGTGATTTCAAAAAAATTCTACTAAGTATTCATTGATCTTGAACAAATCTGATTACTTTTGAATTTTTAGTATTATTTTGCAAGTAATTGTAATGAAAAAATCATAAAATTGCATAATGTTTGCTGCCTTATTCATATTCTAAAAATAAAAGTCCCACACAATCCGTGGGAGTAGCTTAATTTAATTTTTATAATCAAATAATGAATACAAAATAAAGTTGTAAACTACACAACTGCAGATAATGAAAACATGAAAAAGGGAGTGATTCATCATTGCCTATAATGATGAATCATTTTTACTTGATGTCTTCAAGTTGTTGTGTCTCTAGTGCCTCCATATTGTTTTAGCTCCAAGCTCCATGGTTTCCTACAAGATTGTTGAAAGGTGGTGTTAGAGAAATGATAAATCACATCCTTCCTCATGCCTATATTACCAATAGAAATTTAACCTACATCCTATCAGGCACTCATCAAATGATTAAGTCATCAAAAATTAGATGATCAAAAGCATAAGTTCAATGGAAGCTTTCAAATTCAATTATTTTACTAACATGTTTGTTCATTGTGCAAGTATAGGATAATTCATGTTATTGTTATTCATTAGATATGTGGAGTAAAATGGGCTCCCATGAGAGTTGAGCCCAACATATCAGGAAGACACTCTCTCATTAATACATGAGAGTCATTGATATCAATTATAGTCATTAAGAGAAGTTGTAACCAAGAAGAGATTCATAAAGCAACCTTATCTCAACATGGTGAAAATAGTTTGAGCAAGCATCTTATTAATCATCATACTAAAAGAACAATCAGAAAAATGTTACAAGAACATCAAATTCATTTGTTATCTTTGTTTCATCTCTCTCTTGCATTCACTTTTTCATTTCAATGAGGTATTTAGCCCCTTTATACTGAATGGAGAGCAGGGTATCAATTCATTTAAAATTGTTTCTAACAACTCAGGATTCATTCATAGTCTATAAGAGACTTAGAGAAATAGGTTTGAATTCAACAAAAATAAAGTACCATCATCAAGGAGAACAACCCTCATAACTACCAGGAAGGTGGCCTACATGATTGCAAGAGAGCATTAATACATATAGGCATGGAGAGGCATCATCAAAAGATCAAGGGGAAAAAATGAGGTTGACTATGCAACGAAGGTCATGACACTATTTAAGGTACAAAGCTGATAAAGGTTGTAGTAATCAATGTCACAAGGGCATACTTTCAAACTATGATGGTTCTTTAGTAACTATAATAAAGGTGCTTTAAGCATTAAAATTGAGCAAATCAGTCTTTGAAAGGAAATGTATGAAAAAAATGATTTAATTGAAGACAATCATATTCATCAATGTCATACATTTTTTAAGAGATTAATGAAGGATGAGACACCACTGTCCCATTATATAGCAAAGGATACATAACATGCTTATATAATGCCAATTTTTTTGGCATGTTGTATACAAAATATAGAGAAACCCAGTTATTACCATACGATGTTTTGGTTCATTAGTTCAAGGCTACCTTCTATAGCATAAAGGACTCATTATGCATACAATATCAATAGTGTAATAAAACAAGAAGATGTAGACTTGAAGCCTAAAAGAAGCATATGAGGTCAGCCATTATGCCAACTGAATCACTGTCATGATACAATAAAAGCATGTTTTGACATATGCAAAGGAAGGGACAATCCATCTCCGTCATTCTCAAAGATTTTTAAGGTAGTAGTTTATTGTTTCAGGGGAAGTAACATTACTTTCAAAAGTCATCTAATCTAGTCTTTGGATATTGAAGATAGAAAATAGACCATGATAGCCTTCTCCATTCAATAAGAATTCATCATCTTGACTATCTGCAGACAAAGAATGACTCTTATTTTACTAATGACATGAGGGAAAATAACGAAATCATATACTCATGAATAATGGCAAATGACAAATCAATGTAACCATGCAGAACCTGTACAATGACTTTACTCATAGTGGAGGACAACTTGCAATATAAAAGCCACTGTCAAGAATGAGCAAAGCACAAAGATAGTCCAGGACCGATGAATTAGTCACTTCAAATCAAAGCTGATAAGGACTATCATTATTTACTAATGTATCCATGAAGAAAATTGAACATTATACAATAAAAAAAGTTTTTGGAGATAGTCATTGTATGTTTTGAAGCTTTGCAAAGGGGTTGGCTGCGAACAAAAGGATTTCTGTAAGCCCAAGACAAGAAGTGGAGAATGCACATGAATTGTGAATGGTTGTAAAGGATGCCCTATGTCAAATTGGTTAAGAATGACTTACATATGAAGAAGCACTTATTGCAATAACAATTGAAAATATAGCTATAAAGAAGCTACAAGAAGCATGAAACAAAATAATTTATCTTTTACCATATACATAAAATAAAGAAAGCTTGAGCTTGTAGTCTTTACAAATAAAGAATACCTAGAATGCAAAATAGAACTGTGGCCTCATAGAACCCATTCACTTTGTAAATTCAAGCTCATTTTATTATGCAAAAAATGTACAAACCTAGAGTTTCATTCAATGATAAACCCACATCGATACCGAGTGATAGAGATACAATTAAAAGACAAAAAGAAAGGTTTTAAGCTACATGATAGTCCATTCTCCAGAAATATAAAGGAAAGAAATGAAGCCTTTGAAGTAAATATAAATGAAAATAAATATTTTCTTTCATAGTTTTTGTAAAAAGAAAAGTCATGGCTTAGGGTTTTTTTATAAACCCTCAAAAATATAGAAAAAGAAATGGGTTTTTTCCAAGCAAGCCGCGGCTGCATATTTTTACGAAAAACTCTCAAATTTCATTAGGGATTACATAGGTATTGAATACGTAGAAGCTCGTGAGATTTTCATTCATGGCGGCCTGTAGGATAAAAAGAGAGATAAAAGACATAAATACTTCTTCATAGCCACAACCATTAGTTTCTATTGAGCATCATAACCTAGAGTTTTTTTAACCCTCAAAACAACATAGATGAAGTATTTAAAAGGGCCTCAGAATATGCAGAAGTCACACACACCACAAAATATTAAAAAGCCATGAATGAGCCAAATCACAAAACATCCAGAAAAAGATGCAGAATGTATTCAAGCCACGACTATTGAAGAACAAAGAGGAAATAGAAACAATCATGGAGATATAGATTGAAGTCACGACCTGTAATATAAAATCTATAATGAAATCAATAGAAGAGAAGCTTACTAGAGTTCCAAAGGGTCAAAACCCTATTGCTCATAGATTCCTTAATGAAGCGAGGAGATATCTTCAGAAATTCACAATTCTTAGCCTCAAGACAAAAAAATATCAAAAATAGAGAAGAATAAACACAAAGATGCATCAAAATTATATTGCGGTCTCAGCTGTTTAAAGTTCAAAATTATCAAAATACAAAAAACATTCTGAGATGCAGAGGAGAAACATTTTACCAGGTGCTAATAGGGAGAATCAATCATGCGAAGGATTATAAAAGCAATAGTGAGTACTCAGGGTTCGAGCTCCAACCCTCAAAAATAGTCATGGCGAAGCGGCTCAGCCTTCTCCAGAATTTCTCTAAGTGTGAAATGAAAAGAGTGAGGTGATGATTAGGGTTTGAGTGCTTTTACCCGATGCCCTAATCACTCTATGTATTTTTTCCTCATATTTTTCAAACTTAATCATTTCATTTTACTATGGCTCATGGCCATGACTTACTAAGTCAATTGACCTAGGTAATAATGTTTTGCATGGAGCTCATGAAGAAAAATGGAGTTGGGAGACACAAGGAAGGTTTATTTTTTATTTTTATTCAAAATATTTTTGTAATCCCCTTAGTTATTGTAAAATATTTTTAACATTATTTAACAATATTATTGATTGGTTTTAATAATTGTTAAAATAGACTATTTTAGAAGGGGAAAGTGAAGTGTAAGTGATATATTATGCATGCGATGAGGAGTGAGATTAACAAACTATTTTCATACAAATGAGAGGTCGAACTGAAGGATCACTTACATGCATTTGTGGAAAATTCGGTTGGATTTTCTTTCAATTTCAGTTAGACTAGAGGAATTTTTTAGTTCTTTTTTATCATACATATCATAAGTTGGGGGTTGCAACATATCCGGTTTAGTTTACTTCAGTGGTGAGCCCATTTTTTTGTACTTTTATTTTCTACTCATGATGAAGATATTTTCACTTCCAGTGCCACCTCAATGCACATTGGAGTCTTTCTTGAATCATGATTTAGTTATATATAGTATCAGATAGAGTTTCAAGTTGTTTAAGCTCAGTTTATAGCATTGGTGGGCCCCTTTTTTAGATAGTTTTGGTTTGTCTCATGAGATGATTTCTTTTCTCACTTCCGGTTCACTTTCAGTTCCACCTCTTGGATGCTTTACACATGCCTTTATTGTATATATTGGAAAAATTTATTCTTTTTGCTTTAGTTCTTATTTTTCATCTCTTTTGGTAGACCTTTTGCAAAGAGAAAGATTTGTAACTCGACTTTTTACATTAATACAGTTTCACAGCTTTACAAGTTACCTCAGTTTGTAATTTTTCAAAGTCTTTCCTTTATAGTATAACAGAAACAAAGAAACCTTCACAATTTCAGGTGTTTTGTATTGTTTAGACAATCTGATGCAAGTTTGATGTGTTTTACAAAGAGACCTTCAAATTTATGTCTTTCTTATTAATACATATATATAATTGTAGTTTATCATAGATTGTTAATTGTGCTTAGAATTTTATTCTTTCGCATGTTTTGTGAGAACTCAATTCTCCTTAATAGGAGAAGAACAAACATAGATTTTTAGTGGATTATTAATGTGTTTAAAGTGCTCAAATTGGGTTGTGTCAACAAATTTTCTGAGAATATTAGTTGTGAAAAAGGTCTGCATATTAGAATTTTTCTAGTGCATCATCTCTTAGAAGTAACATATAGTTAGAATTTCATTCAGTTTCATTGTTAAATCTTTCTCCCTTTCCTCACATAGTTTTAGATTCTAGGAGTTTCGAAAGGAAGTCGACCTATATTCCAAAGGTCTAGTTTCACAATAGGGTACCCACAACCTAAAAGTAGTCCAATGTTACGCAGGATTACAGAACTTTCTAGCCTTGCATGTGGGTGCAAATCCCTGTGATAGTTTTTGGCACGCCCGATGGGACTCTAAATTTCACTTCAGAGGAAGAATTTCATTGATAAAGCTATTGTTCTGGTATACACAACAGTGTTTCTCTACCTTACAGAAGGTCACAAATATACCTAGCGACTTCCAGCTCAATATTTACAAGCAGATCAGTGCAGACAACCTATGAGAAGCATTCAAATGAGAAGAATTTCTTCACCTTTTGAATATTTATAGCTTTCATCTCCAAAGAGAAGAGGAAGAGCAAAAAAGAGAACACCTAGTTGGCCTTCTAGGAATCAATTGATATCTACTAGTTTTAGACAAAAAATATTCCTTTCATCACCTAGAAGAAGAGGCAGACCAGCTAGGAGACAACCAATGTCTCATTCAACTTCTCCTAGTTTCATAACATCAATTTCACCTTCAAGAAGCCCAATCCAAGAATTTACAGCTTCTATGTAGATATTTCTAGTAGTACATCCTATTTCAATACTTTAGGATCTTAATCTGAGAATCCTAGCAGCTCTGATGGCCAGAGCTCATGCATTTGTACCATTTAATGGGGGAAGCCCATTAAACCTGGCTCAACATAATGACATTCTAGTATCAACACTCAAAAGCCTACCTTTATGCATAGATGATGATCAAACCACACCCATAGAGCACATAAGATACATGGCTTCATTTTTTTCATTCATCATGTAACTAAAGAGAACATTGCAATCGGACTTCTGGTAGCGTTACTCAAAGGTAAAGCACTGTAATGGTTCATAGGTTTAGTGGTAAATTGTGTCACTACATGGGATGATTTGGGGGATAAGCTAAACAAACTATTTCAAGATATATATGATAGTCTATCTCTAGTTGAACAGATAATGACTATAAAGATAGCTCCGCAAGAATAAATGACGAATTTCAACTTTCGATTCTAGAAAACTTGGAAACAAAATCCAGCAACGGTAAGGCCAACACCTGATCATGAATTTTTGTATTATCTTAGATCATTAAATAGTGATATTGATTTAATGATACAATCAATGGGTGGATTAACATTACCAACAACATATGAAATTTCTATTAGAGCCGAAAACAACCTTATACAAGCTGGTAAAATTGCACTAAGGCCTCCTATGCCAATTTTTCTACATATTCATCATTTGATGCCCATTCATATACCTCCTATTGACCCACTTCCAGTTGATCCCACCTTAGGCTATCAACCAGTTGTTCAGAATAATTATTTCCCAGCGCAATCAGATTTACAAGAGCTTAGGGGTATTCAACAAGAGATGGAAAATTTATTGCAAACAGTCAGTAATGAATTGGTGAGTCTTAAGAGGCAACAAGGTCAGAATTTATTGCGTTACCAAGCACCATTCTAGCCTAACAGACCACCTTATCAGGCAGATAATCAGGGACAATGAAGGAATTTCAATCCTAGGCCACCATACAACCATAATGTTGTCAGCTCTTCTAAGGAGCTTGTACCTATCTAGAGCAACTTGGTGCAAGATTTTGTATAGTGCTATCCATGCAATCAACCTCATAATCAGGCCACATGCATGAACAAAGAAATTAATCAAGATCTTATGGTATAGAGCAATTATGTTGTTGCATAAAATACAACAAAAGAAAGAAATGATCAGCAGAATGATCAAACACAACAAAATGATCTGGATGTTGAATTGGAAAGGGAATGAGTTTTGTGGAGTAAATCAAATACAAGGGAAAAACTAGTCAACTACCTCTATTGTAGCCAACACAAGGTCAAAAAAGAGAGTTGTTGACCTAAGACAACAAGCTATTTCCAATGAACAACCAGGAGAAAAAGATAAACAATAGACCGATAAAGGCAAACAACAAGTTGTTCAACAGAAAAATTAGATTCTAGCAGCCCACAAGGAGAAGCCACAACCCTCTTCTTCTCACAATATTTAGATTTTACCAAGAGGGCAACCTGAAGCTTAGAAAGAATAGTGGAGAGCTTAGCCTCAACCAGTTCCATCATATAAAGAGGATGTTCCTAAAGTGTAGTAGAAGGTTAGTGGTACTTCTTTTAATATCTTTGATCATATGAAAAAGGCTACTATTACCATGACTATGTTGGATGCTTTGCACCTTTTTAGGTAGAAATAAAGCCCGCAAGAGGCTCTAGCCAAGATATCCATTTTTGATTAGTCTATTAAAAACTAGCCAAGAGTCCTTGCAAACAATTTAGAAAGCAAGAGAGAACAACTAGCTCAAGAGGTAAAGCCACCACCCTTTTATGTCCATTTGATTATTAGTGATAGCATTGTACATAATTGCATGATAGACTCAGAAGAAAGTAGCTCCATTATGCCCAAGTAACTGGAAGATAAATTAAGACTGAGTTATGAGCCATTGTCAAAAGGATTAGCCCAACTAGATGGTACAAACATTAAGTCTATTGGAGTGATTAAAGATTTGCCTCTTACATTACATGCATGTCTGAAATTTTCAATTCCGCAAGACAATTTTGTCATTGAATTACCTCCCTACTTCACCATTTGTCTTTTAGAGATTTTACAACAAATTTAGGAGGTTATTTTTCATTAGACTGGTCACACATTTTTTTCAGGACTAGGTATGGTACTAGAGTAACTGTTAAATCAAAGTCATGAGCTAAAGACCATATTGAGCCTTATGTTGCAAATCCCATAAATGCAAACTTAGTTTTCCATGATCAGGAGGATCAAACCATGACCCCCGACCCCACTTTACCTATAGTAAAAGATTTCTTTAAAAAAATTCTATAGTACAAATGCTCTCAATTATTGTGGATGAATTTCTCATGAAATGGAGGCTATTTATAGGAATTTTAGGTGAATCAATGGCTAGGATCAATTTGGTTAATTAAGGGATAGAAATGGATGAGAAGAATTGACATGGATTAAGGATTCCAATCCATGGAGGAGATTGAAAGATCACATGCATTGATGAAATTAATCAAGGGTTGAAATTGATTCAAACAAACACAAATCCTCAATTTTAGGAGGAATGTGCATGATATTTCCATGTTGGAGGGAAATGGTTTGAATTTAAATTGGAGGAATATTCCTTTGCAAGTGGGAGAAATTAGAGGGATTAAACAAATTATCCAATTAAATGATTAGAATATTATTTAATTGTGCAAGATGAGGGAATTTAAAGATTCAGTTAAACAATAAACTCATTTAATTAGAAAGAGGGAATTAATGACATTTAATTAAATAATTCAAATTATTTAATCCAATGAGAGGACATAGGAAATTCAATTAAATCATATTATTTAATCAAATAGAATGAAAGTATTGAAGAGGTTAATTAACCTAATAATGTTAATTATTTGATTAATAGGAGAAAATCATGAATTTAATTAAACAATCAAGATCATTTAATTAAATAGTCAAACAAGGTCAAATTAGGATGAAAACGGTGTTAGTAATCGAGTTCAAATGTATTATATTGATCGGGATAATTTTAAGTGTCTAAATTTTTCCCATCTTTGAAATGAGCTACCTATTACATTGGTTAAAAGAATTGATGTTTTTAAAATCAATGTTCCTACTCAAATCAAAAATTTAAAAGTTCATGATTTTTTCAGATGCCCCACTATGCCCTCGCAAAATGAATTATGCTAGTATACTACACCCTTGAGAGATCGAGCAATTTTTTTGATTTTTAGGTCAAGATCGTGACAAAAAATATAAGATAGGTTCAACTACAAAGAGGATGTGAAAATAAGCTCCATGACACTAAAAAAGTGCTTCAAATAGGCTACCAAGCTCAAAAATAAAGAAAAAATACCAAAACCCTAAGTTCCCACCACTTTACTAGGTTCAAAACCATAAAATCCATGCTTAAATAGGAGCTAGGAGGCATTTTCCAAGTCATTTGCACACTCTGATTTTGAAAATTTGAGAGCTTTCAAGAGAAATGACTTTGAGCATCTGACACTATGGTTGATAGTGAGCTTCCCCTATACCTCTCTAACCGATTCCATGAGTTCCAACGCCCAGCTGATGTAGGACCCTTGGTATGTACTTCAAAATTTTATCTTGCATGTTTTTTTATGCATTAATTTTTTGGTTAAACAAGGTCAAACAAGTGTGTTTTGATCTCAACGGTGCACTTGTTATGGTTCGTGGCATACTTGTGCACCCAAAAATGCACCCTCTTGAATTCTAGCACATTTGTTTATTGATGCAGCTATTAAAAACCCTAGTGCATATTTAGGATAACGACACACTTACAAAATAGTTGCACATTAGTAAAAATGGGATCTCTCTATGCACTTGCTTTAGGACTGCACAATTGCAAAATTGAACAATGCAATGCAATTGTTTCCAATGACGCAATCACAGTAGGCCGTACACTTGTGAAAATTTTAGCATGAAACTGCTAATTTGATAGTGTTGCACACTTGTGAAAAGGAAGTGCACTTGTGTTTTTAGGACTTTAAACTTAGAAATTTTTATATTTTTAGCAATTTTGATATTGTGCGCTTTGTTCATATAGAAGACCATTCATCTGCTTCAATCCTAGGAGCGTAGGCCTAGAATTTTTATGAGTAGTATAATTTGGAGATGACAAGACCTTATTTCTAGAAGAGATTTATTTGGGATCCATCACACACATCTGATGATGATTACCACACTAGTCGAGCATTGGAATTTGGAGACTTCCTCTTTCCACATTTTGATAGGAGAGGCCACCATTACACTTAAGGATTTTTGTTGCATCCTTTGAGTTCCTATCCAATCTGCTTGAGTTATCCATGACACAAATATTGGTCTAGAGGCCCTATTCAAATTGTTGGATGTGGATTCGTTTTGGATAGAGAGCTACCAGATTGACCCACGTAGACACCACATATGTGTGCCTGACTTGACCCTAGTTATATCTGGATTGATTATGGGTGTTCTAGTTTTGGATAGGCACAACCATGTCTTCAGTGTCAATTGAGGCTTAGTCCTAGAGGGCATGGTTGAGGATATGACAGTGTATTTTTGGGGACCAGTGATTCCTGCCTCTCTGTATCATGACATGCACCAGATGGTGTATTTGTGGAGGCATAGTTTATTAGCTAGAGTTACTCTACTACATATATGGGCATGGGAGCACATTGTCTTGCTCAAGCTTTCTATTTCCTTGGTATCCACAGATGTGGATGAGCTAGTAGTTTATAGATAAAAATCCATGAACACACTTTATCACACTAGTGTGAGTGGGATTGCATACTTGAGATGAGTTATCAATGACATGATACCATTCAGGTGGAGACCTTGGCTCTTGATCCCTCCATGGGATGATGACCAACAAGATTTTTTCTATGTAAGACTGACTAGATGGATCATGGGTCAGCACCACCACATCATAGATAGATATGTGCTTGATAGGGTGCTAGATAGTTTGGGGAGCCTCAATATGTGCTATCTCTTCCCTATAGGGTGATCTATGCACACACCATGAGGGAGATAAATTGGGGGGATACCATGGACCCTAAGGTGGTTATCCAAGACTTTATTCATATTCAACCATTGGCATGGGCTTACATAGGAGGAATTTATGATCCAAGTACTACACTTTCTTATGGTGATTGGTTTTCTCAACATGTCCCAATGAGATTGACAGATGTAGCAGAAGGACATGGTAGAGGAAGAGGCAGAGAACAAGAAAAAAAACCACCACATGGTAGATAGGTACCAAGGGACATGCAACATTATGGACATCATGATGGATCACATGATGGACAACATGATGAAATTTCTCTAAGATATAGACAACATGATGGATAGTTTCCTTAGTAGCCTCCACTGAGGGTTCCCTTATTATGATAGGAAAGAAAGCCTCCACCACCACCACCATGACAACAATAGTAGTAGTGTTTGGATCCTAGGGATGCACAAATATAGTCTCTCATAGCCAAGAGGGTTCAGGTCATTCAAGATTAGGATATATATCATCAAGAGCACAACCAAGAGTTCCAACAAGTCTAACAACTTACACTCTAGTTGGTGCAAGAGACAACCAAGAGAAAAAAAGAAGAAGCTACCACTCAGTTACAAGCACAAGCATAGGGACGGGTGGTATCAAACACACTTTATGGATAGGCCATAGCAAAGGCGTCATATTATTGTAGATTATACCGTAGAGATGTTCCTCCACACCAATGACATTGAGATTTTTCTCACAATTGTAGGGTTGCACCTAGTTGTTCGACAAGTGGGCCATCAATACAACAACCTTTGGATATAGGACATTAGCCACCCTCCCAACAAGATGACCGATAGAGCAAAGGATAGCTTTTTGTATATATAGACACATTTTTTATGTACCGTCAGATTAGTGATGTTATATATCGATTCATCAGTTAGTTTTTTATAGCTTCATGTATACATTTTTGATGATATCATACATTAATGTTGATTTATATCATGACAACCATTATTTTGATATATATATGAGATGACCTTTGGATGTGATTATGATATGATGTTTTATTTTATGTCCATGCTCATGTATGGATGGATTCATATGTTTATGATATGGATGTAGATATTTATGATGATGTTTACCTTTATTAGGCATATGATGTGATGTGTATGATTGATGATGTGATGCTATGTGGATGTATGAAAATTAAATGGATGATTTATTTTTTACATATTTTTTAATTTTGATATGTAATGATGATGTAGGATGTATATGCCAAGTGATGATTTTATTTTTGTATCTTTTCATGTGACATGCTATGATTATGCAAGATGCATGCTAATGGTTTGTGGATCTAGGATGGATGCATTTATTATTTTTGATGACTATCATGATATCAGGTTGGAAATGTTAGCATGGAAAGAAGATAGAGAATAAGATGAATAGATTAACCCTTTCCTTTGAGATTGATTCAGAATTCCAACAAGCCTATAATTATTCTAGACTTTATTAGATATGTGATGAGAGAGATGATTTTATTGTTTCTAGGATTGGGAAAGATTCATCATATCATTCCTTACTTTTGCTATAGAAAATAGATACCATGTATCAAGGTACTAAAAACCAGGATGGTGTTGTATCTAATGTGATGGACTTTGAATCTACAAATAGATAGGAGTATTCCTATTTATACTTGAAATATGAAAAAACTTATTTGACCATGTGAAATAATAAGCCATGGAAGTAATAATACTAGAACACAAAAAGGTATGAAGAAATTTAGGTGTCCTAGCCATTGTTTTACTTGAGACTACCCTGCACACACAAGATAAGTATTCACCGAGGTCGTATTACAAGAACATCCAACAATCACAACAAATGAAATATAATGATCATTGCTCCATTCCTTTCTCTCTAAGTCATTTTTTTGTTAGACGTAATTGAGAGGTCATTGGAATGGATCAATAAGATAAATCATAAGAAAAGATCAAAATGAACAAACAGTCAATGTTATTCATACCTCTTGCCAAAGTAATGAAACTAATTTGAGTTTTGATGATGATGTCCATTTTAGGAAAGATGCATATGTAAGACATGTTATCAAATGTTTTAGCTAAAACTAACTATTTGATAGGCCATTGATACAAATGTTAACCAACTTGTTTACTCATGATCGAGAGTTCAAATTTTTACATTTAAGGGTTATACTTCACTAATTGCCACACTTGTTTCTACTTGTGTTTCCAAAGGTTGAAAATGATGATTGATTTATTATGGCGGGAATTTTATTACATGTGAAAGTGAAATGAGATGAGAGATTTTGGAATTTTTGGAATATTTCCATGTTTTTGGCATTTTTTAATATTTTGAGGCTATTTTTGATCTTTTGAGTGTATGTGGATGTTTAATTTTTTCAAGTTATTTGAGGTTTTTTAGGATTTTCAAACATTTTGAGATGTTTTGGGTTTTCAATCTTTTCCAAATATTTTTGTGTTTTTCAATATTAGACTGAGACATAAGGGGAAACTAACCTAACACCTCAGGGGCTCATTAGTGATGGCTTTGCCTATGTAAGGGCATAGATAACATAGTTCGACTGACTCTAACCAATAATAATTTATTGATGACATATGAACATTGATGAAATGTTAATTTATTATGAAAGACTCCTAAAAACTAACCTAATGCCTTTGGGGCTCATCGATGATGTCCTTTCCTAAGTTCATGCTTAGATACAACATAGTTCGACAAGTGTTTTAAAATTTTTAGACCTATTTAGGGATTTTGATGTGATTTGGATATTTTTGTGATTTTGGAGATGTTTTGGATATTTTTGGCTTTTGGAGTTTACAAGATTTTGGATGTTTTTGGATTTTGACTTTACAAGTTTTGGATGTTTTTGGATTTTGGACTGTACAAGATTTTGGATTTTTGAATTTACAAGTTTTTGTAGGTTTTGAATTTTGATGATTTTGCACATGTTTTTGGGATTTTTGAATTTTGTGATTTTAGGAATGACTTTAATGGGATATACAAGAACCTGATCCAATGCAAGTATAAATAGATACCCCTAGTGTACTGTGATATAATACCTCGATATAGGTAGGAAAAATTAACCTTAGGAATGTTCCAAGTAGTACTAAAGGGGAGCATGATGCTTACTCAATATCCAACTATGATAAGGATGTTGATGGGTGAAGGAATAAATAAGGTAAATAAGATGAAGGATGAATGTGATATGCAAAAAATGTAGGATAAGCCAGAGAGTCAATGGTGAATAGAAGATGGTGCTTATTTATGCAAGGAACCTATTTTCTAGGTTTACACGAAGGCACTTTCCCAAAATGCTACTGAAGTGGTTTTCACTAGAGGATAAATTTTCTCTTTACTGTTTTCAATCCTTTTTCCATTTTTTTTAGATTTTATTATTTTTAAGTTTTTTATTGGATTATTTGATTTATACCCTTCAAGACCTAGGAATAAAAATTCTTGATATGTATGCTATTGGTAGCCTCTTGTAAGGTTTCTCCCTTATGTTTTGATCATTTATAGGCTCTAGAACCATAACTAGCCATGACAATGAATGGTTCTAACCAATTAGGTTCAAACTTCCCTTTGCTATTTGGATCCAACATATTCTTGTGGTCCTCTTTCAATACAAGATCTCCCACCTAGAAGGATTGGATTTTGATCTTCTTATTGTAGCTCCTTTTAAGTTTGTTCTAATAAGATTGTAAGTGATTCAAAGCATCAAGGCGATGTTCATACAATAGCTCTAGCTCATTCAATCTTGACACTCTATATTCTTCATTTGTAATGAGATGTCGTAATGACACTCTCAACAATTGGAGCTTTACCTAAAAAATTAGGATAAATTTGGTTCCATAAACTAGGGAATAAGGTGTGGCACCTGTAGGTGTGTGGATACTAGTTCGATAGGCCCATAAAGTGGGGTTCAACTAGAGATGCCAATCACGACTAGCTTCATTAATGTTCCTTTTAAGAATTTTAGGAAAGTTTTGTTTGAAGCCTTGGCTTGACTATTTCCTTAGGGATAGCATGGGGTGGAAAAGTGATGGATATTAAATTCTTGGCATAGCTCACGAGCATCCTAGTTTTTAAAGGGTTTTTTTTTATCTGTGATAAGGACTTGGGGAACACTGTAATGGAAAATGAGATAGTTCAAGATGAATTTAGATTTTTGGTTTCCCATGATATAGGTTATAGGTATCGCTTCAATCCAATTTGTGAAGTACTCACTGGTTCTAATGATAAATTTATGACTATTGGATGAGGTGGGGTTATTTTTCTTATGAGGTCGAGTCCCCACTATGAGAAAGGCCAAAGTGTAGTGATCAACCTGAGCTCTTGAGCCATTACATGGATGAGATCCCCATATTGTTGATATTGCATACATTTCTTGACAAATTGATTAGCTTCTTGTTCCATGGTAGGCCAGTAATACCCTATCCTCAACAAATTCTTAGACAAAGTCATACCACTTGAATGTGACCTACAAATGCCTTTATGTACTTTAAACATAGTCAAAGCTTCCTTTTGGTTAAGATTGTAACTGAGGGTAATTTTTGTTAGGTTTGTTAGCAGATTAAATGCAAAACATATAAAAACCCACAATAAATAATGGAGTTCAAAGGAATAAATGAAGAAATGAATAAAACGATCTCACCCAAGTTCTTCATCCTCCATGGCTAACCTCCATTACACCTTCTAACTTGCTGCAATATGAGATTGCCCTGAGATTATGATGAGCAATCTAGATTATGACTAGTCCTAAACAAGTGTTGAAGGATTCAAATGATTGTGCAAGAGAATGTAAAATCCTACATACAAGACTAATTAACTAAATGACAAATGATAAGAAAATAGAAGAATCAAATGCAAGAATAAGATTTGCCAAAGTTTTCAATATATTAAGAGATGATAGATCATGAAATGAGGACAAATTTCCATTTTATAGAAAATGCAATTTTGGATGGATGGATGAGATTAAAGATTGTGGAATGCCCTAGAATCTATGTTCAAGATTCAAAATAACAACCCCTTAATTAGGGTTAGGGAAACTTTAGGGTGAAATTCAAAATGAGTGGACAAGATTTAATTTAAGAAATTAAATCAAGGAATGAGAATATGTGACAGTGAGATGAGATTTAGTAAGTAGAAAAAGGATGAGTTAGAAAATCAAGTCATTTTAGAAATTACTTAATTTGTGGAGGGAAATGCTATTTTGAATTTAACATTTTAATTTAATTCAAAATGGTGAAGTCATGTGACGGTAAATAATAATTAAATTATTTACTTGAAGAGAGAGAAATTTAAATAAATGATTTTTTATTTAAACTTGGAAATGAATTAAATGAGACAATTAAATAATTAATTTTAAATTATTTAATTTTGGAAGAGGTGGGTTAATAATTAAATAAATTGTGGGGTATTTATTTAATTATGAGAGGACTTTAATATTAGATACATATTTAAATAAAATTAATTTGTTTAAATAATCAAGAGGGAATAATGGATTAAATAAATTTAATAATTTATTTAATTAAAAGAGGACTTTAGAAATTAGTGGTGTATTTAAATAAATTTTTATTTAAATAGTCAAGAATAATAAGAGAGATGAATTAATTAAATAATTGGTCATTATTTAATTAATAGTTGAATCTTGTGAGGGTGACATAATCAGATTATGTTTAGAGGAATTAATGAGAAAATTGAGTTCGTAGGCTTAGGTAATTTTGACATGTCTACAAAGACATCACAATAATGTTCCCTTGAGACTTTTCCGTAAAGGGTATCACCTAAGAGAACAAATTGGGATGCTCTTCTAAGAAATTTTTTTCTAAGTTTCACAGTAAGGTGATATGGGAGGATATCTCTGTGTAGGTAAGTAAAGATATCATGATACCATGGGGAAATGGGACCAAAAATTTCACACAGGAATTTGGATTTGGGTACCTCAAAAGTTGGGATGAGAAGCTTCTCAACAAGGAATTCAAATTTCAAAATGTTATACGACATATCTAGCAAGGATCTAATAGTATCCATAGCTTTTGTTGCTTAGTTGTTGACTTGGGGTATTTGCTCAAATATTATGTCAATGAATAAATATTTGAGACTTTCTACCATCTTTTCATAGGGTGTGAGCTTGTCATCCTTGGTCTAGTAGTCATCATTAACTTGGTTCACAATTAGCTAAGAATCTCCATATACTTTCAATTATTGGATTTTCCATTGTACTATGATCCTCAATCCTATGATAAGAGCTTCATACTCAGAAATGTTATTAGAACATATGAAAGATAACCAATATGACTTAGGGATACAATCACCTTGCAGGGTGATGAAGAGGATGCATGCTCTGAATCCATGTTGTGTATGTGAAACATCAAAATACAACTTTCACTGCTCCATTATGCTGAGGGTAAATATTGACTCATCAAGAAATTTAGACACCAATTTTTTTTTTGCGTAGATAGGTGACTCTGCCAATTGATACACAATAACCCCATTGATATCATTTTGATACATGTACTCTATGTCAAATTTTGTGAGGATCATCACCCACTTGGCCATACATCCCATGAGAGTAGCTTTGGATATAAAATACTTCAATGCATCTATCTTAGAGATAAGCTTCACCTACTGAGATAGCATATAGTACCTAAAATTTTGTGAAGCGAATACCACAACTAGGAAATATTTTTCAATGGATCAATAGTTTAGCTCATATCCCACCAAGGTTCTACTAATATAGTAAATAGCTCTATCCTTCCCTATTTCATCATGTTGAGCAATAAGAGCACGTAAGAATGATGATGTAGTTGAGATATAAAGAATAAAAGGTTTAACAAGTATTGGTGGCATAAGGATAGGGTGTGTTAGTAGGTAATCTTTGAGTTGTTGAGATTCTTTATCACAGTTTGATTCCCATTTGTAGGAAATCCCATTGTGAAGAAGGTGAGAAAAGGGATGACACTTATCCGTTGTGCTATAAATATTCTGATAGATTGTGATCTCCATTGTAAACCTGGTAGTTGCTTCAGTGCCTGTGGTGGTTCCATATCTAGGATTTCCTTGTTTTAGCTGGATCTACTTCAATTCCTCTTTTTGATACAATGTATCTTAAGAGCTTTCCTGAAGTGACCCCAAAGATGAACCATTTGGGGTTCAACCATACCTTGTACTCTTCAAGTTTATCAAATATTGGACCTAACACCTCTAGATGTTCCTTGTTCTTAACAACCAAAATATCATCCACATAGTCTTCTAAAGTCTTGTGAAACATTTCATAAAAAATAAAGGTCAATTCTCTCTAATAGGTGGCTCCAACATTCTTTAGACCAAATGGAATCACACTTCATCACACTTGTGTGACCAATATTGCATATTAGAGATGATTTATCGATGACATGAAACCATTCAGGCGGAGACCTTGGCTCCTAACCCATCCATGGCATGATGACCAATAGGATTTATACATGAGATAGACCAGATGGATCATGGACCACCGCCACTACATCATAGAGAGATAGATGCCTAATAGGGTGGAAAAATATTTTGCGGAGTCGTAGGATGTGCTACCTCCTACCTAAAAGGAAATCTATGTACACACCGCAAAGGAGGAAAATTGGGAGATACTATAGACCCTCAGATGGCTATCTAGAACTTTGTTCATATTCAACCATTAGCGTGGGCTTACATAGGAGGAATTGATGATCTAGGTACTACACCTACTCATGATGATTAGTTTTCTCAGCACACCGTAGCGAGACTAACAGATCCAATAAGGGACATGGTAGAGGCAGTGATAGAGGACAAGAAAAATAAAAACCACATGGTAGATAGGTTCCAAGGGATAGACAACATGATGGACAACATGATGGAATACATGATGGATATCATGATGGACATGCTCCAAGAGATAGACAACATGATGGACAATTTCCACATCACCCTCTATTGAGTTTTTCCCCATTGCAACAAGAAGTAACCCCTCCACCACCACCCTCATAGCAACAACAATAGTAGGATTCAAATTCCTAGGACACATAAATACAGATCTCATGGCCGAGAGGGATCATTCCATCTAGGATCGAGATAAATTTCTCATGAAATGGAGGCTATTTATAGGAATTTTATGTGAATCAATGGCTAGGATCAATTTAGTTAATTAAGGGATAGAAATGGATGAGACAAATTGACATGGACCAAGGATTCCAATCCATGGAGGAGATTGAAAGATCACATGGATTGATGAAATTAATCAAGGGTTGAAATTGATTCAAAAAAACACAAATCCTTAATTTTAGGAGGAATGTGCAAGATATTTCCATGTTGGAGGGAAATGGTTTGAATTCGAATTGGAGGAATATTCTATGGGAATATTCCTTTGCAAGTGGGATAAATTAAAGGGATTAAACAAATTATCCAATTAAATAGTTAAAATATTATTTAATTGTGCAAGATGAGGGAATTTCAAGATTTAATTAAACAATTAACTTATTTAATTAGAAAGAGGGAATTAGTGACATTTAATTAAATAATTCAGATTACTTAATCAAATGAGAGGACTTAGGGAATTTAATTAAATAATTCACATTATTTAATCAAATAACATGAAAATTAGTATGGAAGAGGTGAATTAACCTAATAATGTTAATTATTTGATTAGTAAGAGAAAATCATGAATTTAATTAAATAATCAGGATCATTTAATTAAATAATTGAATAGGGTCGAATCAGGACGAAAATGGTGTTAGTAATTGATTTCAAATGTGCAATATTGATTAGGACATTTTAAGTGTCTACAAGTACAAGGGAAGAAGAGACCATAAAAACAAGTAAAAATATTTGGGTCAACATGGAAGGGACCTAATGTCATAATTCTTTACATCATCCTAAAAAGGCATACAAAATGCATTTATGAAAAATGGAAGAAAGAAGATACATATAGAGGAATGGGTATGTGTACCGAGCTGTAACACAAAAATGGCTCTGAAGATGCCACTTTTTTTTTTAAGTCTACAAAGTCTGATGTTCACAAGAAAATGAAGATAGTTACACTCAAAATTTAAATATGCAACAACAACAAGAGTTGTATTGCTCTAAATCTACTTTCTAAGCTACTATTTTCTTTGAAAATAATGAAGATTAAGGGTTTCAAAAAGGGGGCCTCCAAAAGTGGTCATCTTTTTTTTTTTATATAGTATAGCGTCTATTATGGCCTCCCTAAAAAGTTAACTTTCTTAAGAATCTCAAAATTCCGAATGGTTATAAATTAGCTAACACCATGTAGTTTATCCTAGTTTTTTCAACTACTTTTTAATTAATATATAATATTTTATGAATTTTTAAAATGGATGCATCCTAAAAAGCTGAAATTTGAGTGTTCTCCCCCCTAAATTTTTTGAAAACTAATAAAAAATATTTATTTTATTATGTGTATAATGGAGTCATCTTATAAAAAAATTTTTTGTTTCAATATTCAATGAACGAGTAATAATATATACCAAAACTAGCACATGCTGGTTTTTGACAAAAAAAGCAAGCACTAACTAGAGAAGTTAAAGATGAAAACCTTAACATAATCAAATTTTTTTTTAAAAATGGTTATATAGGTAAGAGAGAGCCCAATGTCATCATGGTTTTTTTTATAAACTTGCATTGAAAGACATGTAAACTTGATGGTTAGCATGGCTAAAAAAGTGCAAAATTTTGTTACACTTTCACAAAATCATGTCCTTGAAATGAAATGCTCGTCCAACCCTTTGGGTAGGATGCCCAAGATAAAATCCAACCATTTGGGTTGGTATTTCCCAAAGAAATCAATTTGGTGAGCATCAAATTTTGTGCTCACCAAATGAAATGTAACATTTGGTGAGCGTCAAATTTGGCACTCACCAAATTTATTGCATTGCTAAATACTAGAGTCAACTTTTCTCTCTCTTTGTCTCTCTCTCCCCCACTTTGATAAGGCTTAGATTTTATGGTTTATTATCAAAGATGGATTTTCAAGGTTTTACCTTTCAATCCCTCTTTGCATCCTTACCTCTTAACCAATACTTAATCTATTCTCTCTCAACCCTCTCTAGGTCTCTCCCACCCTCTCTACCTTGCCTTCCCTCAACCCCATCTCCATACTTTCCTACCTACCTCTCTCTTCTTCTATCTACCTTTATTATTTCTTCTCACCTATCTCTCTATCACTATCTCTCCCCCCACCCTCTCTCTCTCCCCATATCCAAGTCTCTCCCTCCTTGTCTCATTATCCACCTCTCTCCCCCCTCTATCTCTCACCTCATTCTTTTGTCTCCCTCCCCTTTCTAGGTCATCACCTCTTTATCTCCCCCTCCTATGTCTCTCACTTCCTCCATGTGTACCTCTCCTTGCATCCCTTGTTACTCCTCTACCAATACTTCCCTTTCCCACTCCATCTCTTCTCTCTCCCCTCCCTAGGCCTCTCCCACTCTCTCCCTATCTCCCTCTTTATCTTACCTTCACCCCTTACCCCAATCTATATCCTTTTCCCCCGTCATCTCGATTATTCTCTCTCCCTCTATTAACATTTCTTTCCCATCTCTCTCCTTTCTCTCGATCACTACTTCTCCCTCCCAGCCTCTCTCTCTCCCCATCTCCATGACTCTCCCTCCATCCCTATCTCATAACTAGTTTTCTCACTCCTTGTCTCATTACCCACCCCTCTCTCCCTAGGTTGTAGGTCTCTCACCTCTATATCTCTAGGATCTCTCTAGTTACTTCCCTCCATCTCCACCTCTCTCCTTCCTTCTTACCCCTCTTTCCCTATTTGTGAACTCTCTATTTTTCCTCTCTCTCTCTCCCCTCACCTCTCTACCTCTCCCCTCCCTAAGTATTTGACACTCCTTGACAACCTCTATATCCCTCCTTAGTCATCTCTTTCTCTTTTTTCTTCTTTGTCCCTCCCCTCTCTACATCATCGACTCTATAACTCCTCCTTTTCTATGCCTCACACCCTCCATTTCTACCTCTCCATCTATCCCTTCTTACTCATATACCAATACTTCCCTTTCTCTCTCCCTTTCTTCTAGCTTTCACCTCTCTCTTCCCTCACCTCTCTACCTCTCCCCTCTCTATGTATCGCAATCACTCCATGTATGCCTCTCCATCCCTCCTTATCCATATCTAGGCCTCTCACTCCTTGTCTCATTACCCACCCCTCTCACCCTTATATCTCTCTCACACCTATCTCTCTCCTATATCTCTCACCCCTCTCACCATTATATCTCTCTCACACCTATCTCTATCCTATGTCTCTCACCCCTCTGCCTAGGTTGTAGGTATCTCACCTCTATATTATCAAGGCTCTCTAGTTATTTCACTCACTCTCCACCTCTCTCCCTCATCCTTACTCCTTCCCTATTCCTCTCACACCCTCCATGTCTACATATCCCTCCATCCCTTCTTAATCCTCTACCAATACTTCCATTTCTCTATCCCTCTCTTCTATCTCTCACCTCTCTACCTCTCCCCTCTCTAGGTCTCTTACTAACTCCTTGTATGCCTCTCCATCTCTAGGTATCTCACTTCTTATCTCATTACCCACCCCTCAACCCATGTCTCTCACCCCTATCTCTCCCTATGTCTTTCACCCCTCTCTCCCTAGACTATAGGTCTATCACCTCTATATCTCTCAAGGATCTCTAGTTATTTCCCTCCCTCTCCATCTCTCTCCCTCCTTACCCCTCTTTCCCTCCTTTTGAACTTCTCTCTCTCATTGTATTCTCCCTCTCTCGTCCCTAAGTATCTAAGTCACTCCTTGATATCCTCTATATCCCTCCTTAGTCATCTATTTCTCTTAATTTGTCTTCATCCATCCCCTCTCTACATCATCCCCTCTCTAACTCTTCCTTCACTATGCCTCTCACTCCATGTCAACCTCTCCATGCATCCCTTCTTACTCCTATACCAATACTTCCCTTTCTCTCTCCCTCACACCTCTCTACCTCTCCCAGATCTAGATCTCTTATCCACTCCCTGTCTACCTCTCCATCCCTCCTTAGCCATCTCTAGGTCTCTCAATCATTGTATCATTACACACCCCTCTCCCCCCTCTATCTCTCTCACCTATATCTCTCTCCTATGTCTCTCACCCCTCTCTCCCTCAGTTGTAGGTATCTCACCTTCATATCTTTCAAGTCTCTCTATTTATTTCCCTCCCTCTCCACCTCTCTCCTTCCTCTTTACCCCTATTTACCTCTTATGAACTTCTCTCTCTCATTTTATTCTCTCTTTTCCCTCACCTCTCTACCTCTCCCCTCCCTAAGTATCTGAGTAATTCCTTTCCAACCTCTCTATCCCTTGGTCATCTCTTTCTCTTCATTCTTCTTTGTCCCTCCCCTCTCTATGTCATCACCTCTCTAACTCCTCCTTCCCTATGCCTATCACTCCCTCCATTTCTAACTCTCCATGCATCCCCTCTTACTCGTATACCAATTAAATGAAGGAAAATAGGATGGTAGGGGTGTCCCAAAATGGAAAAGTGGATCCAAAGAGGGAAAAGGGGTCCTACTTCTCTCAATTCATTAGGAAATGAGATCCACACAATGAAATTATAGTCAACCTTAAGGGGAGTCAAATCAAGGTGTGAATCTATAAATTTCCCTTTTTTTATAGGATGGGGGTCTAGGTCAAACAACACTTTAGGGAGAAAGATTAAAAAATAGAAAAAAAACTCCAAATTTAGATCTACAAAGTGCATTTAGGATATTTAGCCTAAAATAGAAGGAACCAACAAACCTCCTGGAGAATCTAAAGGTAATGAATACTATGCACCTATCAAAATTTTTTGCTTTTGTAACCCTAATAGGGACACATTCGCCCTATGGTGAATAGGTCCTGGTAGGCTATTTTGAAAAACTCTAAATCTAAGATTGAAGCATAAGCCCTGCAATTCCTTCACATAGCTAGAAATCCCCGCTCTTGGATCTAGATTTGACAAAAATATACAAAACAAATTTGTTTATTTGTTGGTGGATGGGGGTTTTCCTTGGTCAAACACCAAGTTTGGTAATTAAACCTTGATGATGAATAGAAATATGAAACATGAAACATGTGTGCAATCCTAACCTTAAGTGTGTCTAAGATTAAGATTTCAAATAATTCCAAGAAACCCTACTCAAGTGCATTAGAATAGGATCCTAAATGAACATTAACAATGAATAAGACATACTTTAGGAGACCTTGAATCCCCTTAATAAGTCACAAATCTAAATATAGCTCTCTTTAGGTAGAAAATAGAATGATCATAGAAGATGGAATCACTTAGGAAAAAAGTCATTAGGCTAGGTTGAATGTCTTGTGCATCTCCCAAAATCTAGAATCCCTCATGATTCTCCATAGACGTCTATTAGATCAATTCTTCAGTAATGCTTGATCTTTGATGAAAAATGAGCTTGAAGACCTACAAAAACACTAGAATGTTGCTCCAAGACTTCACTTTTTCTTGCTCCTTTCTCTTGAATGCAAATGCTTGATCTCATATGAATTTCTCTTCCTTTTAGATAGTGAAAAAATGAACATGAAACTTAGATTTATAAGCTTCCTTCCTAAATTTCCATTTATCAGATCTTGAAAGCCAACATGTGAAATTTGAATTTGAAACCTTAAAATTCTACCCAAAACATACCAAATGATGAGTTTAGGGCACTTAATGAGGACCCATTTTCCCTATGGTGAATGGGTCCTGACCTGAATCATCAGGACTCCTAGAATGTTGGGGCATTAATTTAATCCCCAACATTTGTTCAATGTGGGTTGTGGAGTCAGGAATTAAATGAAATTAAGTTAAATAGGCCTTGGGATGCATGGAAAATGGGTATTAGGGGCCAATTAATGGGATTTTAAAAATGCATTAATGAAAGGTCACTAAAATAGTTCCAAGTAAATGTGAAATTATACTTTCTCCCAAAATGGGGTATAATTTTCTACACTATATTTAGCCCCCACTTTAGCAGTCATATGACATTATGCGCATATGTAAGCTAAAGGAATTTGAATCAATAAAAATTTATAAAAAAGGATACTCATATAGATTTATTAGGGAGAATGAATCCCCCACTGTACTTATTTGCAAAACCACAATATTAGGAACCACATCTTACAACACAGGTTCATTAGTCATTCAAAAACCCTTTTATCAAACTTCTATGGAGAATCAAATTCAAGGGTAGATGAATGCCCCTTAATTTTACTTGCTTTATGGAGGTGGAATAAAGGTGAATATGAAACCACATCAAATTACAAAATTCATATCATAGGGTATTTCCAAGTACCATACCACATAGTGATAGACATTTGATGAGATTGGGAGTGGAAT
Source organism: Sequoiadendron giganteum (assembly GCA_007115665.2). Classification (NCBI taxonomy): domain Eukaryota; kingdom Viridiplantae; phylum Streptophyta; class Pinopsida; order Cupressales; family Cupressaceae; genus Sequoiadendron; species Sequoiadendron giganteum. The sequence continues at coordinate 228,826,479 of CM021101.1, read as the reverse complement.
TATGAATACAACGCAACAAATGACATAAAAAATGAAGTCCTCTAGCCCCGAATATGCTAGTTTAAATAAAATTTCCTTAAAATGAAATAAGCTTTATTTACCAAGGTTTAGTATATACAAATTAAAATGACACTTTCTACTATCATTAGACATTTACCCTCTTTCAAATTATCTTTGTGCAGAGTGATCGAGGATGGCGATAAGACAAGCTTACAAGCCTCTCACACTAGATGTCATTCACAAAGAGGTGGCATGAGACACACTTCACAACTCGGTGAGTTGATTTTATTCTAATTTTACTTAGATTTCATGCATTTATAGTAATTTTTCATGTATTTTAAGTATTTTTAGGACACTGGAAAAGATTGATGCAAAGCATCCATCTATTTCACAAAGCGGTGATCGTTGGCAAAAAGTGTCCAAAATTGTATAAAGTGTCTAAGACCCTCATCCGAAGATGGAATAAGTGTCCAAATTGGTCGTAAAGCATCCTAGAGAAACTTTAATGTTATTTAATTGATGAATTTATAATTTATTTGATGTATTTTGTAATTTAGGTTTCTCCTCAAGCCCGACAACATCTCAAAGGGACACAGTTATGTTTCCTTCAAGAGTCCATCTCATAGCTTTTGAAGGAGGAGATTAGAATTTTATAGGACATATGATTATTTTGGCTATACCTCATGCCACCTATAAGGTATCATGATGCTACATTGATGGCCCTAGTAGAGAGGTGGCATGCATTTTTGTGTACCTTTCACCTTCCCATAGGTGAGATGATTGTTACCCTCAAGGAAATCCACTGCATCTTGCAGTTACATATTCAGGGCGAGGTTGTACACTTGGTGAACGAGCGATCATATACTGAGCTATGGTATGAAATTATATATTTTTATAGTGGCCTATCCAACTATCATTTTTCAATCCTCACATCGAGCTTAGATGGCTACAACACGTGCATAAACCATTACTTCAATGGGTCATTATCATTACTACAATGCGTGCACTAGTACCAGATGGATGAGGCACCCACTTAGATGAAAAAGTAGTTCACATCATTCGAGACATGTAGGAGAATAGGATCATTTATGCTTGGCATCACAGTATGCTAGCTCATTTATACTATGATCTGGGATGGTTTTTGTACCAGGAGCTAGATAGTATAGTACATTATACACTCTTACAGGTATGGTTCTTTGAGCACATCACATGTACTATGGTAGAGCTTCTAAAAAATTTCAGAATTTGAGTTGGTTCTTTGCTTTGTCATCAGTCATTACTTCTCTATCCAAGGGTAAGGTTTAGGGTTTTAGTTCTTAAGCCCTTGTTTCAAAATTTTATAGGTCTTAAACCCTTGGGAGTTTTAATCTTACATTGAATTGTTACATCTGGTTACCATTTACCTGAATTATGACTTGAGCCATCAAAATTGTTGTTATTATCGACCCCTTTGTCTAGGTTTTTCAGTCACGGGATACAATTATATTGCTTTAATATTTCACATGGTCGATTTGAAGTATAGAAAATGCTAAAAGTCTTAAGTCTGAAGTCATATTTTCCCAAGGGTTAACTCATGTTGACCTAGTCAGGTTCTCATTTTAAAACTAACCTTTTATGCATGTGCAATTTTTCAGCCATCCATTCAAAGGATTGAATCTTGGCCGTCCTCGGCTAGCCCTGCAAGAATAAAATAATGGACTACAAGGTCAGTGGGATACTTACACGTGTTCTGTTGCAAGTGTGGGGCCCGATCTCCAATATCATACCCAATTCCTTAGGGTTTCAAACCAACGGTAATGATGCAAGGTTGAGATTAGATCTCAGTCATTCCCCACCAACCCCACAAGAATAAATTAATGGGCTACGGGGTCAATGGGAAAATGACAAATGGATGTTTCCACATCTAGGAAGGAATGAGGGTGGAGCTTGTAGGGAAAATGAGTTGGAACCTAGCTGGTGGAGTTTCATTGGGCAATGAACTGGTGAATGATGGTGACATATTTTCAAATTTGATTGACCCAATCTGTGTCGTTTGACATGCCATCTCCGAAGGAGATCTATGACTATTATTCAAAACCAGAGATATGAGCACAAAAGTCATTTTGATTTGCATGAGTGAGCGTTAATGGATGAGGCCACATGAAAAACTACTCAATTTGATCCTGATGTGCATGAATGATTTCTCTCCTACAATCATTAAAAATGATAAATAAGTTTCACAACATCTTAGGGATTGAGAACCGAGATTTGGAATCAAGAGAATGGTTGTCAGCTCGCTCGTGCAAAGCATTTGGGGTTTGACTTACACTTCAAAACAAGAACCGTTGCCATCAGTAGTTCTCTATCAATTGTGCTGACCAAATTAATGTATTCTAAGCATTCATTGCTCTATTATTTGGGGTGAATTGAGGGCATGAAATAAAATAATATTATATTACAGAGAAGGAAACATAATAAGTATGGACATTAAAGCACGAGTTACCTCTTTTCTATTGTATGTATTTCGTGATTTTTTCTTTTTTCAATAAGGAAATAGCTTCTTAGTTCACCCTTCCTTCTTGGTATTTTTCCCCCAAATTCTCCTCTAATTTTTGCTCAGGGTTCCTCTCCTTTTCCCCTAGACCACTTTCTGACCTAGATTCAATATCTTTCTAAAAGGGGAGGTAGTAGTCTTAACTCTACCTCAACTCCTCATACATTTCCGCTCGCTCCTCCATGTCGAAATAGCATAAAATCTCTTCCATGATGGTGACAGTTATGTTTAGGGTGGTTAATTAATTTATTTTCTCATGTATTGAATTTCCACATAAAACAGTTTACTTTTGAATGAAGAAAGAGAAATTTTATATTCATATTTATATATACAAATATTCACACATCCATATAAATATACTCATGGTTCTATTCAAGAGTAGTGAATTCATACATTTATATTTCCAAGACCATTCACTATTATGAAATTTTTATCAAATGAGCATGGTGAAGCATATGTTCTATTAGATTTGTTTTCCACAAGCTTACCTATTTAGTCATTTATACATTTTATGCAAGAAAAAATGATAACTACTGAGTTGCTAGCTAAATGAAGATACCATGTTTCTCAGTGGTGTGTGCACATTCTAGATTCCAATTATTTCTTACCATTCATCATCTAGATAATTACTCCTACCTTAACCATGTTCTCGGTCTTCAACCTATCCTTGCATTCACACTTTCACTTACATAGTTTCATCACTAACGAATAGCCAATGCTAGAAACAAAATGATTCCATTTCGTATCATAATTTTCAACTTTCGCATTCAATCAAAAAAACATAAATATTTTTCAAATTCCTTTGAAATCCTAAATTTATCACAAGTTAACTGATAAATTTCATTTCCCATAATTATTAAAAGAACTTAACATTATTGAATGCAAGCAAAATTTTGAGACGTGACATCCTTCCCCACTTAGAAGAGATATCATCTTGATGTATTATCAAACAAAATTGAATTAAATATGTACTTTTCAACATTCAATCGTATTGTTATTCAATCCAAAATGCGAGAGCAATAGTATCTTGATGAACATTAAGAATCTATCTAGTAATCAAACGAGGAAAGGAGAATTATATTTCCCCTGCATCCTCCCAAGTAGCATTATCCTCAAAATACTAATTCCACTGAAATTTATATTGGACAATGTCTGTATTTCAGAACTTGACATTGAATATATCTAGAATTATAATGGGCTCCACCAATACCACTCCTAGATCCTGCACCTGTAAAGAATGCCAGTCAAGTATATGAGATGCATCTGGATGATATGGCTTAAGCAAAGAAACATGAAATACATTATGGATTCGAGCTAGAGTAGGTGGTAGAGCAAGTCAGTATACAACCGGGTTAATCGCTTCTAGCACATCGAAGGGTCCCACATATCTAGGGGCCAACTTGGAAGAATTTCCAAAGGTAATGGAGCTCTTATGTGGCTTGACTCTCAACAAGACCTTGTCTCCCTCTCTAAACTATTTGAAGGTTCTATTCTTGTTAGCATAACTTTTATATCTGTCTACTACCTCCTTCAATCTTCCCTTGATGATTTTCATCTGCTCTTCCATCTCTTTGAGCATTTCATAACCTATAATGATACTATCTTCCAACCTATCCTAACTGATGGGTGTACGATAGTTTCTCTTGTAAAGAGCCTTGAAAGGTGCCATAACTAAGGATGCATGGAAAATATTGGATTCAAATTCTAATAAAGATAGATACTCTTCCCACTTATACAATAGTCTCTGGCACTCCATGCAAACGAAAGATGTCTTGGAAAAATTTATTAGCCAAGGTCAATGATCCATCCTTAAGGTTCCCTGGAATGAAATGTGCTACCTTTGTCAACTTGTCGACTACTACCAAGATGAAAACATGCTTACTTTTACTCAACGGTAACCCTTGGATAAATTCCATATTGATCACGTACCACTTGTACTCAGGTATGTCATAGAAAATCCTTGCTGGATGCACATGTTCATCCTTGACTCACTGACATTGAAAGCATCTAGCTACATACTATACTACATCCTTCCTGAGCTTAGGCCAGAAATACAATTATTTCAATTTTGCGTTCATTTTGACAACTTCGGGGTGTCTTGAATATGGTTCCTTGTGGATCTTCTCCAAGACCAAGTTTATGAGTTCCCTAGATCCTAGAATATGCATTGTCCTTTGGTATCTTAAGATTCCATCTAGTTCAATTTCATACCCATCGTATTGATGGTCAAAAGGGCTTTCCTATAGAGCTTTCTTTACCCTCTCATAGTTCTCATCCCTTGGAAAGTGTTACATCACCTACTAACTTAGATTCGACTAGGTCGAGGTCATGGCTACCAAATGTCTTCTTCTACTAAGAGCATCTTCCACTCTATTCTCTTTTCCTTTAATATACTTAATTAAAAATTCATACTCACTAAGGAATTCTAACCATCTTTGTTGACATGCATTGAGATTTTATTAGGTGAAGATATATTTCAATCCTAGATGATCTATCATGAGCTTAAATAGCTTCCCCAATAGATAATACCTCAACATATACAAGGCATTTACTATTGTAGCCAATTCTAAATCATATGGTGCATAGTTTTTTTCATGTTTTTTAAGCTTCCTTGAATCATACGCCACCACTTTCCCATCGTAAATTAATACAACTCCTACACCATCTCCCAAAGGATCTGTGACTTCTATTAATTTCCCATTGGGATTAGGTATGGTTAACACTGGGGCGGTTGTGAGCTTTTCCTTTAGGAGTTGGAAATATTTCTTACACTTTTCTGTCCATTCAATTTTTTTCCCTTTTCTTTGAAGAGACGTGATTGGGGATGCAATCTAAGAAAATCCCTATACAAAATTCCTATATTATCCTACTAGACCCATAAAACTCCACACTTCGGTCACAGTCTAAGATGCTAGTCATTCTAGTATTGCTTTAATATTTTTTATATCTACAGAGACTCATTCTGTTGATATGATGTGACCAAGGTAATGCACCCTATCTTTATAAAATGAGTTTTTGGATAGCTTTCCAAAAATATTCTTCTCTTTAAGACGTAAAACTATCCTCAAATGTTTATCATGCTCCTCAATGGACTTGGAATAAATCAAGATGTCATCAATAAAGATCAAGATGAAGTCATTTAAACAATCTCTGAACACGCTATTGATGAGATTCATGAAATTTTCTAGTGTATTTGTCAGACCAAAAGGTACCACCATGAACTTGTAGTGTCCATATCGAGTTTGGAAATTATCCTTAGGGATGTCCTCTTCTTTAATTCTCAATTGGTGATAACCGGATATGAGATCTATTTTAGAAAACACTGCTGCTCCCTTCATATGATCAAATAGCTCATGTATCCTTGGAAGATGATATCTATTGTTGATGTTCACCTTGTTCAACATCCGATATTCAATACATAGATGCAAGGTTTCATCCTTCTTCTTAACAAAATTGATCGACGTACCCTAAGGAGACACACTAGGTTGAATAAGCCCCTTGCTCAACAATTCCTATAATTGGGCCTTCAATTCATATAACTCGGTGGTAGTCATCCTGAATGGGGCTTTGGACTGAGGTTCATCTCATAGTATTAGATCAATAGAGAAATCCAATTCTTACTTGGGAGACAATTTCGTGAGTTCTTCAGGGAATACACATTGAAACTCCTTGAGAATAGGGTAATCATCCAAATAAGGCTTCATTTCTCAATTTCACTAACATGTACTATATAAATGGTATACCCCTTCCTTTGAGCCCTATTGAGCTGCATAGTAGAGATTTTACTAAGCCTTAGTGGTCTTTTAATTCCATGAATCTCAACTGGGTTTCCATAGTCATCTAGATAGATAACCATCGTATCCCCATAATTTACATTAGAATTTTTCTTAGCTAACTAGTTAATCCCCAAGATTACATCATAGGAACCTAAGTGTGCCACATAAAGGTTGAATTGAGTCAGGAAAAGTGGGAAGCTCTAACTCACTATTGCTATAGAGATAGGAATCCACCCTTTGCTCTGCTCGATTTCCATACTGGACCATTTGAGAATTGGCCACATGTCCAGGTCTAATGGATATCTTAGAAATCATTCTTGGGTAAAAAAATATTCAGTAGCTCTAGTATCAATTTGAATAGAAATAGGTTTTCCATATAGCTTACTTGACAACTGGATTGGTGAGGCTTCATATTCAGCTTGTTTTTTGTCCACCATCACATGGATTTGACTCCGATTTCCTTCCTTTCATCCCTTGGAGTTCTATGGGCACTAGAGGCATAATAATCACCTCCATAGGTATAACAACCATCATGAGGCCCTTTCTGACCTTTTAACTTGTCTTCCTTGGAGCCTTTCGGCTTAATTTCAAAATTTCCTTTGTTGTTGTTGGCCTTCTTATTCTTTCTGCCAATGATTCCCTCTACTTTCTCTTGTGAATCACTTCCCCTCTTCAGATTCTTGATTTGTTGGGGTTTGTCTCCTTTCTGAAATTTCTTATTCTTGAACCAAGACTTAGATTTTGAATTCTTTCAGAGATTAGATAGTTGTTGATTTTTTTTTCTTTCTTGGTGGCCTTATTAAATATGTCCTCCATGGTGAGTGGGTTATGCAAATCTACCTCTGCTCCAATCTAAAGTCTCAATGCCAACTATAAAATTTCAGATTCAAAAGTTCTCATCAGTCCAGTATTGAGGCATATATTTTAGAAAATGAGTGAACTTTTCCCAATAATGACTTACCGACACACTCCTCTAAGCTAAGTTTTGGAACTCTATCATTTTCTTTTCAAAGAAGTGTTGAGGAAGCCACCTCTTTTGAAAATGTTTGAGTAACTGTTCCCAGGTGATCTCCCCAAGTTGTAGTTTTTTATCTGCCATTTTGTTGTCCCACCAAGTAGCTGATGGGTGGCCCATACAACTTTAGTTTCATGTGATAAATTTTGAAGTCAAAAGTACTTCTCCATTTCGATGATCCATGCTTCTGCTCTATCTCCTATGGTTTTTCCATCAAACTTTACAGAGCCACCCTTTTTCATGTCCTTCTTGAGCTCTCCTTTGATTATATCTTAGCTATTGACATCGAGATCTTTATTCCCTTGTGGTTGCTCCTCAATCCTCTTGTTTTGACCATCTCACATGCCTCAAAATTCCCCTTCCAAATGGTCCATTTTATTTTCCTATCAGTTTAAGAGGTCAAGGATCCTATCCAACCTTTCATTGTGACCTTTTTTTTTACCACCACCTGAACTTCTATTCCTGGTGTTCACCATGATGGTTCTTGTTCAACCTGCATCACAACTCGCATTTAGTATAACTGTCACAAGTTTTTTTTATTTGATTATTCTAACACATTATTCCAATTGTTTTGACATATAATACTAAAAGGATTCTTATGTTTATTTAAAACAAGGAAAATTCATTTAAGATCACAACTTTGAACACAAGAAATACTTTCCTTATTTATAATAATATCAGATTACGAAGATCCTGATTACAAAATTTTCCCTCCTTACTAGGTGGGCTATTCATCATTAGATAGAGGATGCTCTTCTATGTCCTCATTAGAGTCTATTACAACCTTCTTAGAAGAGGTAGGATATGCACACATGCACTCCTTTTCTTCTTTAGTTAGAATGGGTGCATTGGGTACGCACCCTAAAGGGCAATCTTGAATTGTCGAAGGTTTCTTAGTCTTTACGGGGTAATTAGACTCTTCATTTTTCTTACCCCTATCTAACTTGAGTCGAGTTACAACATGTGCCAAAGTCTCATCATCAAGTATCTTAGGGTGGACCTTTAGTGTTGGGTTCACTTCAATAAATTCCTTCTTAGTAGCCCTATTGGTGTTTCTCCTCTTTTTCCCTGACTTTGACCTTCCCATATCTGCATTCAATTTAGGTTCATTAAATTCAAATTGAATTAAGGGTAAAATAACCCTAACTTAGACCATTATGGGCTCATAGGCCTAGAGCTTAACCCTAAGATCTGATACCAAATGTAGTGTGTCATACTTGAATAACATATCAAACTTAAAATAAGGCATTACGAATAATAAAATTTAAGACATAGTCAGTTAGCTATTTTCCATCATAGCATCTCATGTCAAAATAATATTTAATATTCATTCCCAAATATCAAATTTTAAAAATTACAAGGTTTGCACCATCTTTCCTCTTATTCAATTCAAATTACATCATAAAATAAATAATACAATAATCAAGAATATGGGACTCCATGTGATCCTCTTCATCTCTTGTCGCATCAGGTGATGAGAACATGGTTCAAGTGCTTTTCCACCCAACCACAAAGCTATGCTTCCCCGATATTCTTCCTACTCAAAGAATGCTTGAACTTGCATGGAATAATTAGCAAGAGATACAGTATGCAAGGTGGAATCTGGTGCATTCCAAACATCTACATGCATTTCTATCTACGTTTAGAACATGCAAGATCTATGTAAGGACTATTCAACATAAAAAACTAAAAATGCTTGGCCAAGCATTGTTGTATACAACTAAAAATATAGATTTTGGAAAAGAAAAACCTATCTATCTGTTAGTCCATTTTCAAAACCCGTCTTGGAAGATAAGCTCCCACAACATAAGATAACATACATCTTATCTATGTTTTCACATTCACAAACAATAAAACTAGTTTCAAATTTTTTTCCTAGCCAATCTTCCCTAAATCAATCTATTTACATCATAGTCTACATTTGATTCATTTAACTATCTCTACTTAACATGCATATGCAAGAACTTAACCAAATTTTAAATATAATACATGTTCTTAACTAGAATACCATGGAATTGCAATAGTACATGCATCAATTTTCTATAGATTTGCATTATTTCCTTTAGTCCATCTTACTTGGAATGAAATCTACATTCAGATAAGAAAAAAAATAAAAATAAAAAGAAGGTATATTAGATGTATGTGTAATGCATAAATGGTAAATTTATACATCTACACATATATGGCCTTCTGTAAAATAAATAAGTATGTGTATACATTCTTTAAAAAAGAAAGTTCCATCACATACAAATTTTTACAGTTCAAGATGTCAAGTTTTCATTGAAAACATAATGAGATTTAATTGAATTTACAGAATGTCAGAAGGATTCTTACATAGAACAAAATATATTCAATCGCCATAATTTTTATATGTTCTATCGGGTCCTTTCAAATAATCTAGTGTTTTAAATCCTAGTTAGATAACATTTAGTCAAAAAATATTATGGTGTTTTAAATATTGTTTTTATATCCACCCTCTTAGTTCATTGTCAAGAGTGTCGTTCTATTTTGACTAGAGGTTGTCCAAGATAATCTCATATTTCTAGGTTCAATTCATTCTCTCATCAACATTTCCAATTAAATATAACGAATTTTAATCGTTCAAATTTAACTTACTTTTCAATCATGTTTAAGATCAAGATAACATAATAACATCAATCAAATTTGTTTATCCTTAAAATACATGCTCATAGAAATGGGTCAATACATAAGCTATCAACCAACAATTTATGCATTAATGTTATGTCAATAACACTGTTTAATGGAAAGTTGATTATGATAAAGGCACCACCAAAAAAAGAGATCGGTGTAAGGATATCAACTAAAACCAATGATATCAACGTCAAATAATTTTTGTGTATAGATATACATGCTACGTTTATGTATATATATATGCATACACATACACATTGCAATAATGTATGGAGAAATTTAAATTGCATAAAAATAATTTTCATTTAACCCGCGACTTGTTATGGCCCATTACATTGGCCATGACTCAAGCAACAAGTCACATAATATACTCATTCTTAGTACTCTATATGACAAAGTAATATCATTCATTCCACATATTTTTAGCATTGAGACAATGGGAATCACCCATTAGTAAGATAAGGTCGAGAATTATGTAAATTGTGTGGCCTTCTAAGACAACACTTAATATTTAGCATCGAGTATAATACTCTATTGATGGCTTGTTTGGCCATCTCTAAGAAAAACAATGGAAAATGATTCAACAATGGTATGGAGATATTGCAAAAATATGAACGATGGTATCATTCATTATGGAATAACAACATTAGTTGTTCAAAACAAATACACAGAACAATAGAAATTGTTCTTTAACAATCAAAATGGATGAACAAAGATAATGATCATCGAGTTATCACATCAAGGGCTATGATCACCATTTTTTGGTGAAAGGTTATTATCGATTCTTGACCTTCGCAACAGAGAATCATCTCTAGACGACTCTTAGGCCAAACCTACTACTCAGCTTGTCACTGTAACAAAGTAACTTCCAAAATGGGTTTTGGTTTAACACAATGGATCCTCTCAACATTTAGGAAACATTAACGGGTGATGCCACAATACTGGTTTACAATTTTTGGCCAAACTGAACACTTGACTGATTTTTTCTAACTAACTCTTCACTTTCAGGCACCTATAGTAGCTAAACCGTGAGGAATTTGAAGATGATGTAAAGTAGTGATTTGTGACATTTTTTTTTGTAGATTCTAAATATATTCTTTTCAAAAAAATTGGAATCAAAATACACTTCTTTTTCCATCTCCGTCGAAAACTAGTTTTCTTCAATAAACACCATTTTTAAGGAGTGATGCTCACCGTATACAACATAACTTTTTTTTTGTGAAAGATAATTTTTTTTTTTTTAATTTAGTTTTGTAACTATGATATCTAGTGCTTTCATTTGGTTTCATAGTGTTTTAATGAATATTTTTCCTTAATCAAGTTTTGAATTCAAGCCAATTATAATTCAGACATAGGCAAACGGTATACAACAACCTTTTTTGTATGTATCAAAATTCAATTTTTTTTTTTGTTAGATCAAGGATTTCAATATCTAGTGCATTGATATTTAAAAAAAATAAAATTATAATATGTTATTTTTGCACGTGCAGAACAAAGAGCTTTCGATGAAAAACCCACATTCACAAGAAATAAAAAAATATATAATAATTTAATTTAAATATATTTAAAATTACACTTTTGGGGAAGATTATAATAAGGACTACATACTTACAAAAAATAAATTTTAAACGAATTCATTTGATCCCCCAAAAGGTAAATAAATAGTGTTTTTTTATTAGCATTTTGATAGGTGTAAATGAGACTTTGTTATAGGTATGGTTTAATAATAGTGTGGTTCTATCCAAGGGGGTTTGATCAAACCCTCTTCAATTAGAATCCTTAAAATGGAACTTTTAAAGGCTTAAATCGTTATATTTTCTAAAAATATGTGATTTCAACAAAAATCAAAATCTCCAAGAAATTATAAACCAACATTGTGGGATCACCCTAATAGGGGGAAACATTTCATCGGTAATGTCTACCATAGAGTTGTAGCATGAAAACATGACCTGGCTAGGATAAGAGAAAGTTCACCTGGATTGAACTATTCAATGGCTAAAAGATACAAGCAAGGGTTGGCATATTCATCCACCGATTATAGCGATGAAAGAAGCATTTGGGGTTTGGCTTACACTTCAAAATAAGAACCAATACATGGTTTCCATTAATGGTTGTATATCGACAAAAATAATGTATTCTAAGAATTCATTTCTCTATCATTTGGGTTGAATCAAGAGAATGAAAGAAAATAATTTTCTATTACAAAATATAACATGATTTTACCAACATAAAATCACAAGTTACCTTTTTGCTATTGTATGTATTCAGTGATTTTTGCTTTGTTTAATAATGAAATAGCTTCTCAGTTTGCCTTTCCTTCCTCCATTCTTTCTCCCCAAATTCTCCTCTACCTTTTTCTCAGGATTCCTCTCCTTTTTCCCTCGGACTATGTTCTAACCTAGATTCAATATCTTTCTAAAATGGGAGGTAATGTTCTTAACTCCACCCCACCTCCTCATACATAGTTTCCCACTCCATGTCGAAATAGCATAAAATCTCTTCGATGATGGTGGAAGTTATGTTCAAGGTGGTTAATTAATGTTTTTTCTCATGTATTCAATTTCCACATAAATCATTTTACTTTCGAATGAAGAATTTTTTTTTTTATATATGTATGTATATATGCAAATATTTGTGCATCCATATAAATATACTCATTTTTCTATTCAAGAGCAATAAATTCATACATTTATATTTCCAACACCATTCACTATTATGAAATTTGCATCAAATGAACATGGTAAAGCAAATGTTCCATTAATTTTTTTTCCACAAGCTTACCTGTCTAGTCGTCTATATATTTTATGCAAGAAAAAATGATAACTAACAAGTTGCTAGCTAAATGTAGATGTTATGTTTCTTAGTGGTGTTTGCACATTCTAGATTCCAATTCTCTCTTATCGTTCATCACCCAGGTAAGTATTCCTACCTCAACCATGTTCTCGGTCTTCAACATATCCCTACATTCACACACTTGCAGTTACAAAGTTTCATTCGTAACTGATAACTAATGCTTGAAATGAAATGATTCTATTTCATATCTATTGTTCCTATCACACACATGCCCCATTCGGAATGGGGACTCTCTTTCTTTCGCCATGTCGGGTCATTTTCTTCTCGCCTCATTTTGCATGCCCATTTTTTGGTGTCTGTAATGGTCAACATGCCTCAAGTCTCATCTTAAGTTGACCATGTGTTGTCCCTCAAATTTTTTTGTCCTAAAGCTTCCTTGGCATTTCACCCCTTTTGTTGGCATCTGTGGGGCCTCCCAGGCCCAAATTGTCAGAATTCCCCACTCGAGTTTCCCTGTCTGTTTTTCCTTTTTCTAATGGCTTTCAGTTTGTGCCTTTCTGGCTTTCGGGTCCCGGCTTCCTTTTTTCATCTAGAAAACTTGCACAAAATCTAACATTCCATCGCGCCTTTCGGACCCAATTCCTCGGGTTTCCCTACCTAGGTTTTCGTCCTGATTTCGCCATTTTGGATGGCCATCGGCCAACGTCCTTCCATTCTTCAAACCTCGACACCTTCTCGCCCGTCAAGTTTTTACTTGGTGAGTTTTTTTGGATGGCAGTGACCCAACGTCATTCTGGCCTTCAGGCTTCGGTCTTCCCACCGCTGTCCTTAATTTGAATCCACCAACCTCACCGGCCACCGTACCTACATTTATTAGGGGCATTAATTATGATTAGGAGTATAAATATTGGGTCTTACATGTCATTTTCACATGTGAGGAACAATGGAAAACTGCAGTACCATCACCAACTTCACACCCGAGCTATCCCTTCGTTGTTCTTTGAGGATTCAACTATGCTATTCATCAAGTCTTCAAGGTATGCTCCCCATCTGACAACCTACTTCATCTTTTCATTGTTTTATGCTTAAGTAGTGGACAATAGGAGAAGCTTTAGTATGAATCTGATAGAGGGAACACCTTGCCACAAAACCCATGTGTTGAAATTTCCCAAACATCCCTCTAAAACATAGAAAATCAAACTCAAAACCTTGTCTTCCCATTGTTGTTCTTCGAACTGAGCGACTGTGCCCTTTGGGAACTAAGCCTTTGGTTGTAATTTCCACTCAAACTTTAGACTTAACACAAACTTGTCTCAAGTGGTGAAACTCCCCATGGGTTCCGGCCTCCGGAACTCCACTTCTGGATTGTCGCTTCGCCTATGTTGTTTCAAATGGCGTTCTCACCTCGCCCATCTGGGTCTCAGACCCCAGCTTGCCATTTGACGTGAGACCTTCAACAAAGAGTGAAAACCTCCAAGCAACCCTTGGGCCTTGATCTATAGACTTTTATCTGAGGGCCACCGCTCACATTCTGTTGTTCCAATCGCCCGTCGGGTGACCACCTTCCAGATCCTGGGTCCCAAGTGCTTCCCCACCGAAACTATTTTTTAATGAGAATATTTAAGTCCTTGCCTCTATCAAACCCAACCCCACCAGAATTCCACCATTGGGCTTCCGTCCCATCTCAGTCATCCCGAACAACAATATGAAACCGTCTTTCCTACCCCCGGACCCCGACATCCCAATCTCTGCCAAGTTTTAACAGATGAAAGTGTAAGGCAAAATCTCTTCTCGAGTCTGGTATGCCGAGTTGCAGGTCCTAGAATTTGGTCCCCACTTCACCATTTCTTATGGCTATCACGCAGCAGCCTTCTAGCCTCTGTGACCTAGGCTCTCGAATGACAAAATTTGCAAAGGCTTTATCCCATGGCCTTCCGCCTCCCGGGCTTTGAACTACGGAACTCCTCCTCTGGAATTTCGTTTCTTCAAAGTTGTTTCAAATAGTTAACACTTGACAACCTTCCCTTGGTTTGATCTTGAATGCCTTAATGGTGACCTAAATGACCTCCAATCTGAAAATGAATGATGACCCACACGTTAAAATGTGATCACCTTCCTCATGGACCCTTAATTATCCAAACCTAAGATCGAGAGAAATCATTTGGGCCTTCCCACTTTGTTCGCCCTCCAGAACAACATTCTAATAGGGTAAGTTTGGCCTCTGGGGGCCCAGTCATCCATTTTCCTTCCAGTGAACCTTTAGTGACAAATTCAGCTATGTGTTAGACATTTGAATGATAGATTATTCGATCTAACCTTGTTTTGCAAGGATTTGGCTAACCGTTTATGTCACCATGCTAGATTGTACTTAACCTTACCTTTATGTGTAGGATATATGGAATCAAGTGTAGAAACCTCGGGAGCAGCCAAAGATAAAGGAAAGAGAACTACCAAAGCTCCTCGAGGTAAGGAGGATAAGGATCTAATGAAGTACCAATTCCAAGGACTGTCGTTGCACTCCAAGGTCATGACTAGGTGGAAGGACATCATTGACATGAATATCGGGCATGCGAACATTGATGAGTTCATACAAAGGGTTAGAATAAGCCCCAAAATAGATAATGCAAGACTCATCAAGAGCAATGGAATATCCAAGGCTATAGGTTTCCCTCCCGCCTTGATTTCCTTTGAGCTGGTAATGGCCTACAGAGAGGCATATCGGCCAAAAACAAGAACTATTGTTGATAGGGATGGAAACATCTTGGCCGACATGTCGCCATCAGGAATGAAAAAAACTTTCCACATTCTTGTCTTTGGAAAGATGGATTTGCCTACTATCTAGGAATGCAAAGAAATGTGGGATGAAGACCCCATAAGATGCGAAAATCTCATTAACTAGTATTGGCTAAAAGATAGATGGGGCAGCGCTACAAAGGTTCCCCAAGAACTCTTTCGCAATGACTTCTTCGAGGATTATCATGATTTGGTCACCTTGCTAAGTAGAGTAATGGGCCTCCCCACTGTGGCCTATTTTCATAAATGGATGGTGTACTTCATTGAGCACATCCTCTATGGGAAGGACACCATATTCTACTGGGGAAGAATAATAAGTGACCTCCTTCATGATCAATTCATGAACGTCAAGAAAACATCCAAGTTCTACATGACCTCTTACCTGGTGTACTCATTGGCCGATAGGAGGCATTATAATGGATTATTTAGAATTCCAAATGAAGTTTCTGGTATAAAACTCAAGACTTTCAACAAATACCCTCAGCTACAATTCAGGAACTTCAAGAAAGATTATCGTAGAGTGAACAATGCATTCATCGCTTACATCATCAAGCTGCTCAAAGGAGATTTTGGGAGAAGAGTCTCCCACAGTGCTCAAACTTTTCTAAAAAATTAAGGTTTCTTGTTTATCCAGTACCCCAAGTTCACGTACATCCACGCCCAAGCCTTCTCAGAAAAGTCAAACAAGCTACCTCAGTACCCTAATGCCTAGATTATATTGTTGGAACTCTCTTGGCATTTGCGCCACATTCACACCATTTTGAGTAGCAATAATCTAGTGGGGATCCCTTATACCCTCACACTCGGCCAAGGGATGTTTGAGCTTAGTACTTCCCAATGTGCAAGAAATTTAGAAAAGGAGTTGGCATAATATCACTTTAAATCTCACATGGCCAGGCAACGGGTGGACCCATATGGTTATGTCAAAAAGGTGATTGGACAAGAGTATGCCCACCTCCACAATGTTGAAGATTTATGGGCCAATTGCAAGGATGACTTGGAGGTGGGGCTAAGGCACTATATGTGGGTGACCACACACTTTGTGAAGAGAGTGATTTTTTTCTCAGTGCCCGATCAGCTTGAAGAGGATGAGAGCACCGTGATCAACCCCAAGTATAATTCCATTACAAACATGTCAGTGCCACTAATTGATTGGAATGAGTCAGAGGTTGATGACCTCAACATACTTACCAATCCTATTGAGGCTCGAACAAAGGCATGGGTAGATGAGAAAGTTGCTCAATTAAATCAACAAAGGGTTGTCTTGACATTCAAGGGGCTCGAGAGTGAGCCAAGTGGTTCAGGTGGTGGGACAACTACTACATTGACGGGAGAAACATCTAAGTCCCCTCCATTAGTCTTTTCGAAAAAGAGAAAGGAGAAAGAAGAGTAGTAGTCCAACCCAAAGGTGTACGCTAGGAAGGCCTCAGAGGGTGAACCTCCCACGAAACATAAGTGAATGGGTAGTGTCACCGAAATTCTATTAATCCAAGAAGATCCACTCCATGAGGGAGAGGAGATGGAGGCAGATCAGCAAAATTCTCCGCTTATTTCATGTTTTTCTGCAACCACTACTGTTGTTGTCACCACTCCACCTATCCCACATGCAGTAGTTGAATCCTCTCCACCCATGGTGGACATTTTCGTCCATCTTGCTTCTACCTCTCCCATCACATGGGTAATATCGATTGATTCGCCCTCTACCACTACCTCACCCATTTCTTCATCCTCTATGTCTCCTTCCTTCTCTCTTCCAGTGCTGCGACCACAATGCCTGCACTCACCCTTTTGGGATCCTTCATGAAATACATGCAATATGTGCCCTTCGAGCTCTTAGGAATGTTTGCAAATCTAGTAGTGCAAGCTACAATAGCTCAAGGAATAATTAGCACCCTAGTTCCTCGTCCTCCTACCGATTTTTCAAAAATGGAAGCCACCATGCAAATTTATGAGGAATTGGACCATCGACAACAATTTGAATTAGCTAAGAGATTGGAAGAGGAGGCATATGAATATCATGAGCACCCAATATATGAGCATCGAGTAATCAACGAGGTCATCTATGAGGCTTCTAGTGATGAGAGAGAAGATGCAAATATAATTGAAGAGATAGTTGATCTTGAGCTCGATGCTGAGTGGGCTAAGCAACTCAAGGAAATCATAGACAAGGAGGTTGAAAAACAACCTATTTGTGAAGAAGAGGTCGTTGTCATAGGGACAGAGGATGATAATTCTCCAATGAAATAATGAGACCATACACCCGAACATGATGAGGGGGTTTTTCCTCATAAAGAGTAGGAATATTAAGAAGAAGATAAGCCTAAAGCAAAGACTAAAAATTATGAGGATCTAGAAATTGAGCAGCCCAAGGAGCTCGGGCATGATGAGAAAAAAGAAGAAAAAGATACTAAAGGGAAAAGAAATCCCGATGAATACTTACCTACCAAATGCCCTATTAGATGCATAGTGTTTGTTTAGAACTTTGATGAGGAGAAGGAGGATACAAGGAAAGAGCAGGAGACCCTCGGTGATAAAAAAATTGAAGTCAAAGAAAAAGAAAGGGAGGATCAGTAGGAATCACCCAAAGAAAAGTCCTCAATGCCTGATTGGTTGGAGAGACAACTACAAAAAAAGGCTCCCACTCCAAAATACCCAAGGGCAAGGTAAGAATCTATATTAGCTCGAGCATAGATTGACACCAGGAAGGAGAAGAAGCCAAAGATCAGGTCAAAGGTAACAATGGATGCCTCTGAATCCAAAGTAGTACAAATAGCTATGCTGGTGGTGGGGGAGTAGGGAATACGTTATAACATATCCACCATTGAATTGGGAGAGGCCACTAGGGAGCAAAAGTTTGATCATCTCCAGGAGTCAGTCACCACAGTGGTGCATCTCATTCAGCAGGACAAAGTTTCCAAGGAGGGGCTTAAGGCATAGGTAGATGATTTGATAGCCTATATCTAGTAATGGTCATCCACAGAGAAACAACAAACCATATCCTCGACCCCACCATAGTTGTTGTCAAAAGAGAAGATTAACAAGCTAGAGAAGAGAAAGAACTTGGACAAGACCACAAAAAATTGGCTCTGATAGGTCTTAGATGTTGGGAACACATGTATCAATCATGTTGTTCAGACATCAAACAAGTTCTTGGAGGTACAAAAATCTCTTTAAGGTATGAGGAAAATCTGCATTGAATTCCCAAGGAAGTATGGGGCTTCTTACCCAAAAATTGAGGTTAACCTTAGGCTGCCAAGTGAAATTTGGGAGAAGGAATTTTCCTTCAATGATGATGATCATTGGCTGATGGATGTGTGGAAACGAGACTTTAATCATTGGAAGGAAAGGCTTGAAAAAGTGCTTGAAAGGGTAAATCCAGATGTTGAGTGGGCCAAGGAATCAAAGGAAGATTGCTTCCTATATCTGAAGCTATTGATGGGATATGAAATGCCCATTGTTCAGATCAATCCAGGAAATATAAAGCCCCACTTCCAAAAGAGGATGGAAGATGGGATATCATCCAAAATTACTACAGATTTTATGAGCTTTGTTGCCTGAGATTTTTCCAAGTATGAGGAGGACTGGGAGAAGCTTGTTTATAATTCTAAAGAGTGGAGCTACCAAGTGTTGAGATCCGACATCATGGAGGTTGATAAGCTCCAACCAGTGATCTTGAAATTCATGGATTATGCAACTTCGAAGAAGCAAGAAGGAAACCATGTTATTGATGAAGAATTTCTAAAAGAATAGCTGCAATAAAGAGCAATCAAGAAGAGGTCAAAACGCTATAGTGCTACCACTAGAAAAAAAAAAAAAAGGGATATGGACAAAAGGTATTTTTAAATATAATATATTGGGGGGTAGGTAGAGCCCTAGTTTACAGTGAATTTTGGCAACACAAATGTAAATCAATCTTGGCCACACGTTCTACTTTTGGGACACTATAAATAGGGGGTCTCCTCTCATTTTCAAGGAGAGTTGAGTTGTTGTAAAGACATGCTGCAAAAATTGTAACAGAAATACATTGACTTTGGTGAATTTTTGGATTTCTTCTCATGTTTCATGATTCTTCTCTCATAGTTGGATGATTTAGTTGAATTTTCTTTGTTGTTTTAGTTTATTTTTAGCTATCTTTAGTAGATTTAGTAATATTTTTCATGGTTATGAAGATTTCTGTTGTGTAGATGTTTTTCTTGTCCATACTTTTGGTTGTTTATTGCTGGTAGATAACTGTGTAATTTAGTCTGGACCTAGATTTGAAGCTGCTTTTAAATATTTATCTTTATTCATGCATATGTATGGTGAATGAATGGTAAAATATATGTAGTCCTTAGAATATAGCACAAATTTCAAAACACTGTATAATTTCTATTTAAGTGGAATTTTATTTTAAGGAAACTGTCCATAGTAGAAACCTCTATGATCACTGTTCATTGGTAGTTGCAGGTCCAGGAACCCTCTCCCTTTCTTACCCTTTTCCCCCTTTTTTTTATGCTAAGGTTCATTTCACATTATAAAGCCAAATCCAAAACAAAAATGGAGTTCAAGATTGTTGTTTGAACATACAACAAATGTACAATTACTTCCCCACCTTAGAAACTCCATTTGCAGATCCGATTCCCCTTCCAACTAAACTCATGTAAGTCTGCCCTGTGATTACTAGAAAAAATCACATCAAACATCAATTGAGATATCCCATGCAATTCATGACCTGACACCCGAGAGACCTTGGGGTGATTTTTAGCAACTTCCTGGATATTTCCTTTCAAGAGAGGTAATGCACTTACACATTTTCTATGTTGAGAAGGTGTGCAAAAAAATCCATCAATAGAACTGGCACTTGAAGGAGGGCCTTTCACGAGCTAAGCTGGATCGAATTGGGTCCTTCTCCCCTGAAATATTTTATAGAATGCTAAGGTCTACATCAAACAAGGGGGAGTTTGAAGAGCTACTAACCCCTACCTGAGCTAAGAGAGGTAAGAAAGGGGAAGCTTCCACCTCCAACACATCTGACCAGCCCATTTCACTTTCACCTTCATCTTCTTCTTCTACTCATCCGTCGATGTCTTCTCCCTTATTCTTGGCAGCATATTCCCCCACTCCCCCACTTCAAATAGCCTTCCAAGCTGCCGTTGCCTAAGGGCTACACGCTGCCTTCCAGCCCAACACAGTCCCATCTCTGGGACTTGTTTCAACAATCATTGATGCCCCTTTGCAACCACAAGTCAATCTAGTGCAGCCACCTCCACCCCCCCCCTCCCCTCTGATGGCGTTGTTGGGAAATAATCTGTCTCCTTTGGCCTTCAACCTCTATCATGACATGCCAAAGAATCCCGAGAGGTTTTGCACAAAGTTCAATCCCTGAGATCCACAAAGGACAGCCAAGGAGCATGTCAAGATCTTTGAAATTGTTTTGAAGAATATGCAGATCATACATGAGGATGTGGCTTTTTGGCTCTTTCCCTACTCCTTGGTGGAGGAATCCTTCTATTGGTACATCAACTTGCCAACGGGAACTATCAACATGTGGGACCTTTTAAGGAATTCTTTTCTGCAGAAGTTCAAGACCCCAATAAGCTATGCAGAGTCGTACCAAAATTTTATGTTAGTTCAAAGAGAGATCAACGAACCGATCGACTCCTTCAATGATCAATTCCATAGGACATATAGTCGACTGCAAGACCCATACGTGTTCAATGATGCTGCTATTTTACCTATCTATTATGCAACATTGGACAATCTTGCTACAGAATTAGTGAAGAGTATGCGACCACCTCCTACCAGATTGGTAGATGCATATGCAGAGGCCGTCATTGCTAGCACCAACCTGGGAAAAAACATTTATGGTCCACTGTCCTCTTTGGGTTAGGTTGCTCATCCTTCATAGATTCAAGGACTTACTCAAGCTCTGCAACACTAGATGCCTCTCATGAATCCGATACTACAACTGCCTATAGTACCGTACCCTAGGCAACCCATGAATCAAGCAACCCCAGTTCCTCACTGTTTGTTGCCCCAATAACAACAAGTCCATTCTTAGCCACCCCTGAGTACCGACATATCTCCAAGCATCTGAATTTCTGCCCGCTCACCGAAATAAGCCTGTGGCTCAGTCGATATTCCTCCAAAATGCAGCTCCACAACTGAACAATACAAAAAAGAATCATATCGACAAACTCATGGAAATGATCAAGAAAATATCTACGGAGATGATGCATTTGAGAAACCAAAGAATTTAGATATAGGCTTTGTAAAAAAAAATCTAGGCCCACTTCAACTGTAACAATCATGATAGCCACGAGAACTGGGATGATCGTGATGCCAACACATTGTTTGGGCAGAACTATGATAGAAATCATAATTCGAGGTAGAACTTCAACATAAGGCCTTTCTCGAGGTAGAACCAGACATGGAACACGAGGCCCAACAATGGTGGTGTTCCCACTCCCCTCGATCAGCCCAACAACAATGCCAAGACTACAAATGGAGTCTACTTGGTTGAGGCTAGTTTATTCGACTGGTTCCATATACACAAAATGAGCCAACATTCTGAATTAGATTGTCCAAAAATCCAAACGATTTCTGAAATTTTTTAGGTTGAAGTCCAAAATTTTATGGACAACTCGAGATGCAGATACATCGTTCCTTCCAAACCATATGATTCCCCTATGCTGGTGGTCAACCAGGCTCCTTTCCCAAAGGCTGAGTGCAATGTGCCAGAGCAGAAAGGCACCAAGACAAGCAACAATGATAAGGTAGAAGAGGTAAGTTCTGAAAACCCTTTGGCTCAACTTTTTGATTCAGTAGACAATGGTCCTAAGGATGAGGAAGATCCTAGGGAAGATGAATTCCAAATGTTTCACCAAAAAGCTACACCTTACACCCTCAAGAATAGACAAGCTGGTGGTCCATTTATGACCTCCACTCCACCTAATAATTCCAGTACCCCTCCTGACCCAAATGCTAGCAACAATCTAGGATATCCTTAGGTCCCCACATGGTACTTTAACAAGAATAGATAGCAGAATCAAAACCAAAATCAGCCCACTAGCTTCTTCTAGAATACCACTAGCTCCTACTGAAATATTGCTTATGATGAAGAAGTTGAAAAAATGAGAGAATATATTGCGGAAGAATTTAAGAAGGTTAAGCTAAGTGTGTCCACATTTGAGCTACTCAAGGTCCTGGCCATGAGAAATTCCTTTTATAAAATTATGAATGGGACTCCATCGGTTGGGTCAACTCAAGAAGTGCCTTCAAAGAAGGTTTCCTTTGATGATTAGCAAAATGAACCAGTTGTGCGACAAAATTCCAATAAAAGGGGTGATCTGCCTATAAATCAGCATCTAGATAGGTAGCCCAACAAAGAAACCGATCAGACACAAACCCAAAACAAGGGTAATGAGAAGGATAAGGGCTAGGTCGCCCAAGTGGATGTTTCTGGAGGACTATTTTAAGGGAAATTCAAAATTCCTCCCATCCTGACCACCATCTATGTGTTTGGGAAGAACCTCCATAACTTCCTGCTAGACTCAGGAGCTTTCGCTAATGTCATGCCCCTAATCATGTGCAAGGCCTTGGGGATAGTTCCAACTCCATCCTAACGTAAAGTAATGCAACTTGATAAGACAAATATCAGCATAGTTGGTGAGATTAATAAAATGCCAATGTAGATTGTTGTTGATCCCAGGATTCAACAAACCATTGACATCAAGTTGCTGATATCCTAGACACTTGTGACATAATTTTAGGAAGGGATTTCACAAAGGCATTGAATGGATACACCGCAACTGATTACTCTCATTTGTGGTCACCATGGAAAGGGATGCCAAATAAAATTCGAGTGGATCAGGAGTCACGCATGAGGTTCATGATTACGAAATATAATAGTAGAAATGAGGTGTTGTTTGTTGAAACCGAATTGGAGAATTATTCTTTGGTGTCATATTCAGATGAACAAGAATTATTTAGAGAGGAAGAAAAGGGAGAGGTTCTTGCTGTATTGTGTAGTCCACTTGCTAACCTAGCCTGTATCCCTCAGAGCACGAAAAATGTTGATAGAGTTAGATGACGAAGGATTTTGCGATGGTGACATTTTGGGATTGTTGGATGGTTTCCAAGATTTTATGGAAAAATGTGTACAAGACCAGCTCAGTTTGGGAGCTAAAATGAATTTTTAGGAACTCTTGTTGCCAAGCTGGTGCAGGGTACATAATGTTGCCCATTCAAAATTTGAATGTTGTTTGTGTCAAACAACAATCTATCATATCAAAAGAAAAATCACCCCACAAGAGGAGGTTCAATCAACACCGCTAGAACAGACGCATTCAAACCTTGCACCTCCTTAGGAGGTTGCTGAAATGAGGCCCCCATCAAAATGAGAAATCAGGCCTTCAAATTCTAGGGTCGAAAACTCTTCGGGGTTCTAAACTTTACACTTCGACGGATCCAAATCCAAGCATGGGGCTAGAGTCGGCCTTGAACTAATCAATCCTAGACGTAAGTCATATTTTTTTGCTCATAGGATTCAATTTATTGCACTAATAATGTAGAAGAATATGAGGTGTTGGTCTTGGGACTCCTTATGGCATTAAGGAAAGGTATCAAAATGTTGCATCTTTAGGGATTTATAATTGGTTATAAAACAAGTAAGAAATCTATATTTCTGTTATGACTGGAGACTCACCAATTACAGACATAGGGTATGGGACCTATTGGAAGGTCTCGATGCATTCAATATACAATTGATCCCTCATGCTCAAAATTATACTGCCAATGACCTTGCATAAGCTGCTAGCACTTTGCAACCATTGTCATTGTCTGGCCTAAAAAGGTTCATGGTTGATCTCACCTCCATTCTATTTGTACCAGATAATGTAGCTAATTTCTAGTTATTTAATGATGACAAACACATCCTAGATTTCATTACCAGTTTTGATGTGTTCGCTACCCAAATAATTGATGAGGCTAAGCCTGAGGAGGCCAAACTTGATATAGAAGGGGTCATCAATCTCAAGACCAACACTATCCCAAGAGGGATGGTTCAAACTGAATGCATATTTGATCTTCAGATTAGGGATCAAGATCATCAATCCAAGAAAGACGCCATCAGTGGCCAGTGTGACACCTACAACCTCGGAATAACTGATGAAGCAAGGAATATAGTCATCAGCAAGGTGTGCACACCCAAAGAAAGAAAGGGTATAGTGGATACTTTGTGAAAGTACCATAGTGTCATTGTTTGAAGCTACGAGGATTTGAAAACATATGACACCTCAATAATCACGCACACCATTACCCTTAGACCGGATGCAAGGTCGTTTCGACAATGACAGTGCCCTGTCAATGCTTTACTGGAGCTAATCATATACAAAGAGGTGTAGAAATTGTTGTCTACTAGGATTATCTTTCTAGTTCGGCACTCTACATGGGTTGCCAATTTGGTTGTAGTTAGGAAAAAGAATGAAGAAATCAGATTATGCATGGATTTTCGCAACCTAAACAGAGCTTCAGATAAGGAAACTATATTGTGTCATCATTGGATGACTTACTGCAGATAGTGAATGGTTCTTAGATGATTTCCTTCTTGGATGGGTATTCAGGGTACAAACAAGTCATGGTGCAATATGAAGACCGACACAAAATGGCATTCACCACCAAGTGGGGCACATTTGCGTGTGAACGGATGCCTTTCAGGCTCATCAATGTTGATGCCACCTTTCAACGCATGATGGATATTGCATTCAAGGATCTGATCAGAAAGTGCATAATCATCTACATGGATGATTTAATGATATGCTCAAAATAGTGAGGTGATCATGTTGTTGACTTATGTAGAGTTTTTTAGAGGTGCCATGAGTTTGGGGTTTTCCTCAATCCGAAGAAATGCATCTTCAGGGTGACTGAGGGAAAGTTCTTGGGGCACGTCTTATCAGAAAAGGGGATCTCCATTGATCCCAAATGTATTCAAGCCATCATAAAGATTTAGTTCTCGAGCAACAAGGAGTTAAAATCTTTCTTTGGAAAGATCAACTTTGTTCGTAAGTTTATAATAGGCTTCGCTGAAATCATCAAACCACTCAATGCTATGTAAAAGCAAGATGCAAAGATCGAGTGGAATCCTAAGGAAAAGCAAGCCTTTGGAGAAATTAAACAAGACATTACTCAAGCACCGATGTTAGTCAGTCCAAACTATCTAAAGCCTTTCTACATCTATTCATTTGCTTCAGATCATTCGTGTGCTAGCATCCTGACGTAGAAGGATGATGAGGGGAACGAGCATCCAATTTCCTTCATGAGTACCCCTTTGAAAGATGATGAGTTGCATTACCACAACGTAGAAAAAAAATCATATGCCCTTGTTAGAGGGGTAAAGAAGTTCAGGAATTATATCTTGCACAACAAAGTGTTCACCATAGTTCCTGACCCAGCCGTGAAGACATTCCTTATGCAGAATGAGTTGGGCGAACGAAGGGCAAAATGGATTACATTGTTGTAGGAATATGGTATGGAAATCCAGCCAATGAGATTGGTGAGAGTGCAGGAACTTACCAGAATGATGGAAAAAGCAGTTATTGAGGTTGGGCCTGAACTCATAGTGCAATTATACCAGCTGGAGGATGTATCTCCAGGAGAATGGTACGATTGTTGGTGTAATTAATTATCTAATTACACTTTATTAAGTTTACTTAGGTTTTGCTTAGGTAATAATTAGTTTACTTAATTAATAAGTAAGATTTATTTAGTTGAGTTCTTTCTAGGTCAACATTAGGGTTTGCATACATTGCTTTTACAAATAAAATCATCTGTTGTAATATCTTAATTTTGAATATATCAATTTGCACATCTTCATGCAAAGCTCTTTCTTTTTATTGTTTTTCTCTTATGTGGAAGGAATTTTGGTTTGCATTTCTGATCTTGGTTTCTAACATGGTATCAAAGCCTTGACATGCAACCCCTTCTCAAATTTTGGAGAAAATCATTGCAAAGTTCATCCGAGGTTCCTTGAGGGTTTCATGCCTTGAGTTCATTTATGTAGTATTTTGGATCAGATCGAACATTTTCATTAGATTCAGAGCACTGGAAAAAGTTAGGATTGACTTTCATTTTACTGATTTTGGTCATCATTGAAGAAATCTATGAGGGTTTCAAGTTTGATGATTTTTTAAAAGCTCTAGGGGTAGCCTATTTTTTAGAGCATCTTGGAGCAAAACCGACACCGCCATCGCATTCACAATGCCCCAAAACCCTAAGAAAGCTTGTCATTTGGTCAATTTTGCAGAAGTTGGTTTCTGAGGCAAAAAAACATTGCTAGAGAGGCCGTACGGCCTCCCCAACATGCTTCATGAGGCAAAAATGACATGAAAATAAATATATATATATATATATATATATATATATATATATATATAATTGTAGCAAATTTATAGACTGCCATTTATAAATTTGGGCGCTGCCTGCTCGACGCTCGGCGACCACCCGGGCGCCACCCACACGCCGCCCAATAGCCCAGCTCCGCCCCTCCGCCGCTGTACACATTTCAGCCCCCGCAGGCCAAGTCAGCCCCGCTGAGGTCCTATGGGGGATTAGGAGCTCTACGCCCAACGCCCGACCAACTCCAGCCCTCGCCCCGATCACATGGGTGACCAAGGGCCGATTTTTTTTTGCAGGGGACCAATTTTTTGCAGCAACGACCAAATGGCCATCAATTTTTTTCCCACAAAGTGTTGATGTCAGCATGACATCATCGGCTATGCTGCCCTCTTTGTCCCCTCCTAACCCAAGTTTTCCCTAAAGGAGCAGTTTTTTTTCTTTTTGCCATGACTTGGGTATATGGTATCGAATTTGGGAAAATGAGATATTTTCAGAAAGCTGGTTCCAAGGACTATCCAATGGTGTTGTTTTTTTTGTTAGATTTTGTAGCTAGTGCTTTTTATTACTGTCAAAATTCTGATCTTTATTTATCACTTTTGAGCTCATAACTTTTTGCTACAATCTCCAATTTTCACTATCTTTGCGGCGTTGGAATGGTATTGAGGAGCTCTACATTGCTTTCGATGCACTTTTTTTTTGTATCTGTCCCAGGTTTATCATTTTTCTAGATTTGGCTTGATGGGTGTTTTGGAAATTACTTGGATATTTTGTCAGTTGGGATGATGTAACTTGCATCTTGCACTTCATTTCAGTATCACATCATTTATTTTATCTACTATTGCTTCATAGATTCTAGGGTTGTTCTTGTTTGGATTTTTTGAGTGTTCCATGGCATCGGGTCTGCTGTTTCATTATTATGACTCCGACATGATTTATTGTAAACAAAAGTATCTTTCCTTGCTTGTCGGATTCAGGATCCGATGTTACTCCAAAGTTTTCTTCCAGTACTTCTTTGCAATAGATCATCTCATTAAGGGGGGGTTGTCCCACTAGATTTTCTCCAGTTTCTCTTACTATTTCATTGCATTTATACATGGGTACCTGATCAGGCCTTGTTGTTGGGACCCATTCATGCTTTCTTGCATTCATCTTAGCTTTATGTGCATGCTTTTTTAGTCTCCCTAAGTTGCACTTAAGGGAGGGTGTTGGTGTAATTAATTATCTAATTAAAATTTATTAAGTTTACTTAGGTTTTGCTTAGGTAATAATTAGTTTACTTAATTAATAAGTAAGCTTTATTTAGTTGAGTTGTTTTTAGGTCAAAATTAGGGTTTGCATACATTGCTTTTATAAATAAAATCATCTCTCGTAGTATCTTAATTATGAATATATCAATTTGCACATCTTCATGCAAAGCTCTTTCTTTTTATTGTTTTTCTCTTCTGTGGAAGGACTTTTGGTTTGCATGTCTGATCTTGGTTTCTAACAACAATGACATAGTGTATTGTTTGTTGAATTGCAAATGTCTACCCCACTTGTAGGGAGTCCAAAAGCATGCACTTAGATTGAAGAGTAGCAGTTATATGCTGCAAGGAGCCATATTGCACAAGAGGAATCATGAAGGTATATATCTGAGATGCCTTGGTAAGGAGGAAGCAGATCGTGTCTTAAAAGAGTTTTATGAAAAATTTGGCATGGGCCATGGTTCTGTCTTGTCTACAGCACACCAAATACTGAGAGCAGGGTATTATTGGCCTACGATCTTCAAGAATGCCCAAAGCCACGTCCACACCTACCATGTATGCAAAATCACGACAACTAGAGAGAAGAATATAGTTGTCCCGTTGGAACCAATCCCAGAGGTAAGACCATTTGCACAATGGGGTCTTGACTTCATTGGTTCAGTAAGCCCTCCATCATCTGCAAGACATAGGTACATTCTAACTGCTTCTTATTATTGCACTAGATGGACATAAGCAATTGCATGTAGGTAATGCACAATGAAGGTAGTAACTAATTTTATGGAAATTTTTATTTTGAACCGTTTTGGTTGTCCTTATGCGTTAGTATGTGATAATGGTCCCACATTTGCATCATTCAAATTCATTGGTTGGGCCTTTGATTATGGCATTGCACTCAAATTCTCCTCCAACTATTATCCCTAAGGCAATGGTCTTGCCAAATCCACCAAAAAGAACCTGATTACCATGATAAAAAAAATTGCTTGATAGGAATCCCAAGGACTGGCATACCTAGCTCCATTTTCCCTTTGGGTAGATCGTACCCACCATAAGGCTGCCCTTAGAGATTCCCCTTACCACCTTGTTTATGGCTTGGAGCCCATCTTTCCGATTCACTTGAAAATCCCTACCGTCTAGTTCATTAATGATTTTTACAAATGAGGAGATCGTAGAGAAGCTCACTTGGCTGAGTTGTTATATTTAGAGGAAGTACGAGACCGTGCAATAGAAATTTTTTCCAAAAATTATGGCATAGTCAAAAGATGGTTCGACCGTCGAGCCAAAATCAAGGCCTTTTGAATTTTTTATCTAGTCCTATATTGGGACAAGGCCCAGAAAAGAAAAGGAGGACATAACAAATTCAAAAATCTTTGGGGCCCTTTCATATTGCTGAAATCCTCAAAGATAATGCCTTTCGCTTAAAGACCTTAACTGGTGAGGACATCCCATTTCCTGTCAATCGGAAACATCTTAAGAATTAGTTCCAAGCCTAAGCTCTCCTAGAGTTGTTCATGTAAATACTTGTATATAGGTTAGGGTAGGTTTCCTTTCTTTGCTTTCCTGCTTTGTTTTGTTTTGCTCGCTTCTTAAGAGAGTTTTTTTTACCTTGAGGAGTGTCTCCTTGTTTCGTTGTGATGGTTGCACTTGGTTCGACAAATGATTCCCTTTGTGGCCTGCTCTTGTTTTGTTCCCTAGATAAGCCTTCATTCCCCACTAGTGATCTCTAAAAGGCCTTGAGCATTGGTTTCCTCTTTTAAACTCTGGACTAATCCAAGATTGTCTCCTTGTTTGAATCTCCTATGCTTGTCATGGATCATGCACCAGAACACATCTTAAACATTTTTAAAGAATTGTGTGGCGATTGCTGGGAGGGCTGGACCATTGAAAAATCTAAAGTCTGCTCAAGTGACCACTGCGATTCCCAAACCTATAGTGAGCTTCAATGCTTGCACAGTTGAGCAAAAGAAAAGAAAAGAACTGCAAAGCAATATTAGAAAAGAAAAGAAAATACAAAATCATGCAACCGTATGGGTGTACAAATATATCTACTGGGGCTATGGATGTCTAGCTAGCAGTAGAGAAATGTTTGTGGGGTCAAAGCAACAACTCCATCAGGGCTATAGATGCCTAACTGGCAGCGAAGCAATGTCCAGGTTACTTTTGGGGTCTGGCAAATTACGTAGCTTGTCCTTCCTAATCTGTAGTTGTTCACACGGTTTCTGAGGAAAGGGAAATGAACTCACCATGCACACACATCCATGATGACATTGTGGTAAGATTCAACCTCGGTTCTCCTCCTAAACTTATTCTTAGTTCAGCCTTGGAAACTCGCTTCTAGTTTGTGCAACTAGAGATTCTGGGTTCATAATGAATATAAATCTTTAGAATGCCAGGAGCGTTCTCCTAGCAGAGTCACCATTTGTTGTGCCTATCATACACATGCCCCATTCAGAACAGGGACCCTCTTTCTTTTGCCCTGCCGGGTCATTTTATTTCCACCTCATTTTGTGTGCCCCCATTTTGGTGTCTGTAATGGTCAACATGCCTCTCAAGTCTCATCTTAAGTTGACCATGTGTTGCCCCTCAAAACTTTCTATCCTGAAGCTTCCTTGGCATTTCACCCCTTTTGCTAGCATC
The DNA here is from genome assembly GCA_007115665.2 of Sequoiadendron giganteum. Classification (NCBI taxonomy): domain Eukaryota; kingdom Viridiplantae; phylum Streptophyta; class Pinopsida; order Cupressales; family Cupressaceae; genus Sequoiadendron; species Sequoiadendron giganteum. The sequence goes on along the minus strand of CM021101.1, from coordinate 228,795,666 downwards.
TGTGGGACCTCCCGGGCTCAAATTTTCAGAATTGCCCTCTCGGGTTTCCCTATCTGTTTTGCCTTTTTCTGATGACTTTCGATCTGTGCCTTTCCAACTTCCGAGTCCCGACTTCCTTTTTTCTGTCTGGAAAACTTGCATAAAATCTGACATTCTATCTTGCCTTTTGGACCCAGTTCTTCAGGTTTCCCTACCTGAGTTTTCATCTTGATTTTGCCATTTTGGACAGCCATTGGCCAATGTCCTTTCGGTCTCCAGACCCTGACGCCCTCCCAGCCATCGGGTTTTCACTTCGTGAGTTTTTTTTTATGGTAGTGACCCAATGTCATTTTAGCCTTCGGGCTCCGGTCTTCCCACCTTCGTCCTTAATTTGAGTCCACCAACCTCACCGGCCACCGTACCTTCATTTATTAGGGACATTAATTGCAATTAGGGGTATAAATATTAGGTCTGACATGTCATTTTTACATGTCAGGAACAATGCAAAAGTTTAGTGCCATTGCCCCCTTCACACTTGAGCTATCCCTTCGCCATTCTTCAAGGATTCAGTCATGCTATTCATTGAGTCTTCAAGGTATGGTCATCGTTTGACAACTTGCTTCATCTTTTCATGGTTTTATGCTTAAGCAATGGAGAATAGGGGAAGCTTTTGTATGAATCTAATAGAGGGAACACCTTGCCAGAAAACACATGTGTTGAAATTTTCCAAACATCGCTCTAAAACATAGAAAATTCAACTCGAATCCTTGTCTTCCCGTCGTTGTTCTTCGAATTGAGTGACCACGCCCTCCAAGCCCTAAGCCTTCAGTTGTCGTTGCTGCCTAAACTTTAGACATAACACAAACTTGCCTCAAGCAGTGAAATGCCCCATGGGTTCTAGCCTCTAGGACTCTGCTTCCCCTATGTTGTTTCAAATGGCGTTCTCGCCTCGCCCATTCGGGTCTCAGACCCCAACTTTCCATTTGACATGAGACCTTCAACAAAGAGTGAACACCTCCAAGAAACCCTTGGCTCCAGTTTGTGGAATTTTTTTTGTGGGCCTCAGTCTGCGAACTTCCATCCGCAGGCTGCCACTGCCATTTTGCTATTTCAATCACTCGTCGGGTGATCGCTTTTCGGCTCCTAGGTCTCGAGTGCTTCCTTGCCGAAACTATTTTTTAACAAAAAATATTGAATTCCTTGCCTCCATCAGACCCAACCCCACTAGACTTCCAGCATCGGGCTTCCATCCTATCTCAGTCATCCCAAATAGCAATCTCAAACCATCCTTCCAACCCCCAGACCCCGACATCCCAATCTCTACCAAGTTTTAACATATGAAAGTGTAAGGTGAAATCTCTTCTCAGGTCCGGTCCGTCGGGTTGTGGGTCCCGAACTTTGGTCCCTACTTTGTCTTTTCTTATAGCTATCATGCAGCGACCTCTATGACCCGGGCCCTCAAAAAACAAAATTTGCAAAGGCTTTGTCCCACGACCTTTCGCCTCCCGACCTCCAAACTCCAAAACTCCTCCTCCAGAATGTCATTTCTCCAAAGCTATTTCAAACAACTAACACTTGATAGCCTTCCCTTGGTTTGATCCCAGATGCCTTAATGGTGACCTAAATGAACTCAATCTAAAAATAATGATGACCCACTTGCAAAAATGTGATCACCTTCCTCATGGACCCTTCATTATCCAAACCTAAAATCGAGAGAAATTGTTCTGGCCTTCCTGCTCTGTTTGCCCTCCAGAACAACATTTTGATAGGGGAAGTCCATCCTTTGGGGCCCGGGTCATCCATTTTCCTTCCAGTGAACCTTCAGTGACAAATTCAGCTAAGTGTTAGACATATAAATGATAGATTATTCAATCTAACCTTTTTTGATTTTTTATATTTTTTAAAATTTATAATAAAAAATTCATAATTAATTATTTACTTAGAAAAAAATTACAAAAAAATATCCATCACATCGGGACATGATTCCTCTACTTATATCTAAAATATTATTAAAAAATATTATCATTTAATTGTGGTTAGGGTGGTTAGACAGACACATACTTCTTATTTTTTCCCTAAAATTTAAGTGCTACTCCATTGAAATTTCAAATTTTTACCAAATAGATTTTTAAAATAAATAAATAAACCTAGTAGTTTAGAAACTACATTCAATTTGCTACAGATTCTATTCTTAAATATTTTTGATATAATATACATAACTTATTCAAATTTTTACATCAAGTTGCCTAACTCTGATTTTTCTGAATTTTTTGCCACTTAAGGGCCTGTTTTTTCCATGATGATCCTACACATACCCATAACTTAAAGAATTTTCAAAGCACGTGCATTAAGTTGTGACTTAAAAAGGGGTCACAACTAGGTCTATGAAATAATAAGATATAACTTGAACTTTAGACTTTAGGCCTAAGACTTAGACTTAGGATAAAATATTTCCAAGGCATGTGGAAAAGGATTTTTTGAATATATAAAGGCATGACCTAATTGGATGAACTAGGAACTTGGGGTCAGCAATCTGATGACTTCCAAAGGTTTAAGTTATAACTAGAATGATCAGATACTGACTGTTGCAAGTCAACAAGAGATTAGAAGGAAAATCTAGGGCACATAACCAATAGAGTTTAAGAAGGGTTTAAGACCTTAGGAGAACCATAAATGGAGAGTTTTGGCAAGCCCAAGCTAATAAATAATAACCAAAACACTCATAATTTTCAAACAAGGATATGGAACCACACAAAATTTGTGAAGTCCTATCACTTTTCTTTCAAGATTTCACATCCTTTTGCATTGAATAAGAGATTGTATCCTTTACTACATATTTGAGTTACACTTAGAAGATTATGCTTGAGACCTTCAACCTAAAGAACATCTTTAGTCTTGGATTTTCCATCAATACTTACAATGCCCTTTTTGGAAAAAAATTTACCAATGAATTATCTCCAAACTTTACTGATCCACCTTTCCAATTAACCAGCTTGATGAACTTTCTCTTGTCACCAATAATGTGACTTGAACATCCACTATCTATTTCCCAGAGATTTGTTTGTCCTTGAGCATGAAATTTTGTTTGGACAACCATTAAATTTTCATTGCTTGTTTCCTTGACTTTCTCAGCATCATTTGCCTTTTGAATTTCTAATTTTGCAAAATTGCTTTTGCAAAATTTTTCTATATGCCCAACATTATTGCAGATCTAACATGTCACATTGACATCCACTAGAGAAGCAAGATAATTTCTACTTACAAAATTTATTTCATTCATTTCAGATTTGCACTCTACAACTTTATGTCCATACTTATAGAAAATGAAACAGTAACCAAAAAATGCATGATTTCAACCTGTTTATGGAGGGTCTTCTTGCATGATGAGATCTTTCTTTAGGTCTGATATCAACTTCCTGGCTTCTGGACATGGCTTTCTCCAACTCTTTTTTGAGTAAAAGGATCTCCTTCTCAAGATTTTTGCATTCACTTATTTTGGATTCAATTAGGGCCTTTTATCTTTTATTCTATTTCCTTACACATTCCAAATCTTTATGAGTAGAGAAAAGTTCACCTTCAAAATCAAATTCACATTCATCTTCATCCATAGATTTTCTTGAACTTTCAGAGATCACAGTGGCCATAAATAGGGATTTATCTCCATCACAATGGCTCTAATGTTCAGTGGTCTCCTTCATCTAAGGAGCAGTATTCTTCTTTGGAGAGAAGGTTCTTCTTGAAATTTTCTCTCTTGAAACCCTTGTTGCTACTTTCATTCTCTCTAAAAGGACATGTAGAAGCATACTGACCAATTCTACCACAATTAAAAAAATTGAATGGTAGTTTACCTTTTTATTTGCCTAATCCTTTCTTCAAATTTCTCATAAAATTTTCTTCTTCCTTCTCAGAATCATTGGGTGATCCAAAAGCTTCTTCTTTCTTCACAAATTTGAATGTAACTTATCTTTTGTGTGTTCTTTGAACTTCATTCCTCATTTCATAGGCTATGAGGGATCCAAACAACTCTTCCATGGTAAGCTTTATCAAATCCTTGCCTTCTTCAATTACAAAAACTTTTGAGGCAAACCGCTGAGTGAGAGTTCTCAAAACATTCTTCACCAACACATAGTTAGTTATGTCTTCTCCAAGACCTTTGATTTCATTCACAAATTCATCTACCCAGAGAAAATATCTGGATATGTTCTCCTCTTCTTTCATTTTATGATTCTCAAACAATGTTCGGTAAGATTACAACTTTCCTTGCTTCACACTATCATTTCCTTCAGAGAGATTCTTGAGCTTATCCCAGATCTCATATGCAGTATTGAATTGTACCACCTTAACAAATTTAGAATTTTCTAACCCACTTAGTATAGTATTATTTTCTTTAGCATTGTTCTCATGATCCCTTTTTGCATTCAGATCAATGATAGGATGAGTAGGTTCAACATAATCATCTTTGGAAGCTCTCCAAACATCATAACTTAGATATGAGAGATAGGCATCCATCCTCACACTCTAGATGAAATAATTATTTCCATAAAATTGTGGTGCCTTAGAAGAGGACTTCTTCTAAGCCATGTGTTCTAAACCAAGATCTACAGGTTTAGTTGTTAGGTTGTGCCAAGGAGCTCAACTTCGATGCCAATTGTTAGAACACATAGATATATAGAGAGGGGGGGTGAATCAGTATATACCTTAAATTAATTCAATCAAAATTTATCAATCAAAACTTATAACTACCTTAATCAGATAACTCAAAGAAGGATCACAAAACCACAACACCAATTTTATATGGAAAATCCAACAAGGAAAAAGCCACGTTGAGAAATTTTCTTGGAGCTACTATCCTAATCCAACCTCGTAAAATGAAACAACAGATAAAATAGTTTTTAAGGTCTTTAACATAAGGAATTTTACAACTCCATACTCAACACTTGTAGAATGAGGTTGCAACCTCATAATACAACACTTTGATGAATTAGATGATCGACCACCACCGCAACACTTATGTTGTGTCTGACTCATTGTATTTAGCACTTACACACCTATGCTTTTGGCTCACTACCTCTAGCATTCACACTTGTACTTTTGCCTTTGGCTCACTACCTCCAACATTCACTTACACACTTTGGTCGGCTCACTGCCTTCTGCACATCACTTATACTCATTTTATTTTGGCTCATTGCCTCTTGCATACATAAAACAATTCTTTATAAATTCACACATATTCCTCTACCTTCAGTGCACTGCTTTCAGTAGATTACATCAATCAAACATTAGACACGTGTACACATTGATCACACACTTGATCTTTCATTTATACCTTCTGTAAGCTTCAAAAAGTTTCTCCTTTTTGGCCACACTAAAATGTATGAACATGAGATGTGAAATGGCCATATTGATTTGGCTTCAGTCCAAGCTAGGAGAGAGGCATGACCTAATTTAACTTTGCACGCATTCCCATACTAATGCACACCATAAAAACTTGGTGCAAATAACTTAAAGTTTTAAGTCGGCCCAACAAACACTCAACCCTCAAAATATTAACTCCAGACCACAAGCGCTATCAAAGAGACAAGATAGCATCAAATGATATTCAAGAATATTTGCATTGAACCCTTCTTTCAGAACTTCATGCATCATTATGCTGGTGCAAGCAAACAAATACAAAACCAGTATCATTGTAGACCCAGACAACATAGTCTTGAGATATAACTTTGACAAATCAACTTGCGGTACACTTAAACGACTGAAACTTGAACAAAGACAATAGGTAGACATGAAAAAATAATCCTCCAAATTGTAAGTCCACAACAATAAATGCGGAAAATGTGGAGCATTTATTAGAACTTTCAAAGACTACAACATCACAGTCTTCACTCTGCTTACTCGGGAAACTTTTGCGGCAACTTCAATGACCTAAAAATAAGAACGCACATGCTTCACACTTGAATTTTTATATCCTTCAAACCATAGGACTATATCTTAAAATGCAGAGGAATGTGGATTATTCTTCGAGGCTTTTCAGAGCACCTTCCCAAGCCACTGACTATAAGGGATTCTTTTATACAAATTACATCAATAGAAAGTGAATACAACATTCATAGAATCAATCACTTATTCATGAGCAACAGGAAATAAATGTTATAGCAAATCATGAAATCTAACCACATACATTATACTTAACATTCTAATTGTAGGATATGCAACCAACAACGTACTTCCACCTTGTTGACAATAGAGACAACATCATCAGTAAACTCCACAATGTTGACAATAATGATAAAACTTGCAACATACTTCCAATAAGAGGTAGTTGGATTTGAAAAATTGAATCATTTGTATAATATTGATCTTCTTTGGTGAAAGTATGAAGAGAATCTAGATGTGATGAAATGGTTAGATTACTTGATTCAAAAGGAGATTTTTTTAAGGGTAGTCAATTATGTGTGCAAGGAGTCCAATGAGAGAATTTTTTTATTAAGGAGAATCATAGTGGTAGTTTAGTAGGATAATTTGTGGTAGATAAAATAGTTGCATTAATGAGTAAGAAATATTTTTAGGCATAAATATACAAGGATGTAAGGAAATTTTTTCAAGGTTATAGTACTTATTAAGTTAAAAAGAGAAGCAACCAAAATGTTGGTTTCTACTAGCTATTACCAGTACAAGAGAGCCTTGGTAAGACATCAATATGGATTTTATATTAGGTTTGTCAAGAATATAGAGAGGGTATGGCTCAATATTTGTAGATGTGGATTTAATTTCTAAGGCGAAACATTTTATTCCATGTAAGAAGAACAATTATGTGGTACATGTAGCTAGCTTACTTTTTAAGGAATTTATAAGGTTGCATGGTTTGTCAAAGAGTATCACTTTAGATAGAGACACAAAGTTTGTTGGATATTTCTAGAAGATATTGTAGAAGTAGATATTAAAGACATATCTGAGATTTAGTCAATTATACCACACATAGATAGATGGAAAAATTGAGGTCATGAACATGAGTCTAGGTTACATTTTGAGTTGATTGATTGGAGAAAAAACATTTAACTAGGATATGACTCTACCATAAGAAAAGTTCACACTATAATTTAGTAAATTGGAGTGTAGGTAAATACCATTTATGGTTATATATGATAATATTCCAAGGAATATATCAAACTTGAGAGACATGAATAATGAATAGAATAGGATTGTAGAAGTAGAAGAGTTTATGGAATTTATAAAGGAATTGCATGTAGAAGTTAGAGGTCACTTGGAGAGAAAAAATGCTAAATATAAGGAGAAAATTTGGAGAAAAGAAGACACAAAGAGTTTATAGTCAAAGATGAAGTAATGGTATATCTTAAGGAAATATTTCAAGTTGGAATGTATAACAAATTAAAAATGAAGAATTTTAGCCCTTACAAAATTGGGAAGATATTTGATTTAGGAAATGCATAAAAATTAAACTTACTAGAAAGTCTAAGCATATCAATAATGTTTAACATTATAGACCTATCCTAGTATCATGAAGGTGGGTTAGGAGATAGTGATATATAAGTATAATGAAAAAATTAATTACCACAACAACACAAAAAAGAGACTAAATAGATTTTTAATAATAGGATTAGAAGAAGCACCATGAAAAAACAATATGAGAGTATTTGGTGAAGTGAAAAGGAAGGCTTGAAGAATATTCAAATTGGATTCCAAATCCTAAGGTAGACTATATGGATTTTCATCTAGCCAATAGAAATTGAGGAACTCACTTTTCAAACAACATTGAGTGTCTAATGTAAGAGCACTAGGGTGTGAGAGCAATATTTCATCACCCACAAATATTTCCTTTTAATTATTTATTTTATTTGTAGGTTTTCATCCACGTTTCAATCATTTCCAATCACTACAAATCCTAATGTATTTCATTGTATTTTAAACATATCACCTTGAAGTTGGGAGAATACATTCTAATATGATCTTTTAATGTCATATTCAATTTTTAGAATTTTATAACCACTAAAATGGCCTAAATTGGTTTTTGAACCATTATTGGGCTTAATAGGGTAACACTCAATCTCACTATTGATAGCTTTCTATAGCTTTCCAAAGTTTATGGAAAGAAAATAACACATATCAAGGTACGATACACCTAGGAGATCTTATAATGTGAACCACAAGAAGACTAAAATAATGCAAGATTCTAGTTTAAACTGTGTATGTTTGTCAATCAACTTTTTAGATCACACCCACTGATCCATCATCAAGAAGAGGAATATTTGGAGTAAAAGTGCAAAAAAAACCTTAAAAGGGGAAGGGAGATGAGATGAGAGAAAGGAATTAAAATTCAATTAGAAAAAATATGAAAATGAATATTTAATAAAATATAAACTTAAGAAGTATGTAAAGGATAAATTAATAATATGGAAAGTAATTTAATTTGACATGAGAAAGAATGATTACTAGTATAGATATGGAGTGATCCCACAATAGTGGTTTATAATTTTTGGCCAAACTGGACATTGAAATTATTATTTTTAACTAAATCTTCACATTTAGGCACCTCTAGCAGCTAAACCATGAGGAATTTGAAGATGATGCAAACAAGAGTCTTGTCACATTTTGTTTTTAGATTCTAAAAATATTTTTTTCCAAATTTGTGGAATCAGATTGCACTTCTTTTTCCATCTCCCATGAAAACTGGTTTTTTTTTAGAAAACAACATTTTTAAAAAGTGACACACACCGTATAACGCATAACTTTTTTTCCATGAAGGATTAAATTCTAATTCTTTCAAATTTAGATTTTTAACTCTGATATCTAGTGCTTCCACTTGGTTAGATAGTTTTTTATTCAATATTTTTTCTTTAATCAATTTTCAAAGTCAAACCAATTACAATTCAGACATAGCGCGACCGTATAACATGTAACTTTTTTTGTATATATCAAAATTCAATTTTATTTTTTTTGTTGGATCAAGGACTTCAATATCTAGTGCACTCATATTTTAATTTTAATTTTTTTGATAATCTACTATTTTTCCACATGTGCAGAACAAAGACCTTCATTTTTTTAATGAAAAACCTATGTTTGATAAAACTAAAAAAACAAATATGTATAATAAAACAAAAACATATTAAAATTATATTCATTGGATAGCTCGTTCTGAGGACTACCATAATAATTTGAAATAAATTTTAAATGAATTCATTCGATCCCCCAAAAGGTAAATCAAAAGTGATTTTTTATCAACATTTTGATAGGTGTAAAGGAGACTCATTTATAGGTATGGTTTAAAACTAGCGAGGTTCTATCCAAGGGGGTTTGATCTAAGGTGGTTTTATCAAACCCTCTTCAATTGGAATCCTTAAAATGGAACTTTTTAAGGCTTAAACCATTATATTTTCTAAAAATATGTGATTTCAACAAAAATCAGTTCCTCTTAGAAATTGTAAACCAACTTTGTGGGATCACCCTATGGATAAGGATGTCAAAATAAATTTGATAAATTCTAAAAGAAAAAATATATGTTTATTTTATCCTTACCTATTTCTATATAGCAATCTTTCTTTCTTATCAAATTAAATTACTTTCCATATTAGTAACTTATCCTTTACCTATTTTTTAAGTTTACAATTCATTTTATATTGGTTTTCATATTTATTCTAGTTGAATTTTAATTTATTTCTATCATCTCATCTCCCTTTCCCCCTTTTAAGGCTATTTTTGTACTTTAATTCCACATATTCCACTTCTTGATGATGGATCATTTAAGTGTGATCCAAAATATCGACTAAAAAACATACACAATTTAAACCAGAAGGTTGTGTCATTCTACTCTATGGGTTATGGAAAACTCAAACCAACTATCACAAGAAGACTCATTAATGTGTCATCACCAAAATCAATCTAGAAGATTAATCTACATATTTTTCCAACTACATGTTTCATAAAGAATTATTTTTGTAGCAACCATGAAGCCAACTGAGATCATTCATAAGGCCTGAGTTTTCTATTTAGACATTATTCTTAATTATTTGTAGATCAAGGGGGAAAAGGGGGATTCAAGTAGGAAGTAAATATGGAGAATTGTATTCTAACATATTTTGAATTCTATAATTAAACAACTAAGCCTAGTATGTTGGAAGCCCATTGTGTCAAATTGTAATTCAATCAATATTGTGAATCAATAAAGATCATATCATTATTTTTTTGTCATTGATTTTTCTATTGTGTGACTAAGTGTTGTTCATTTAACTACATGGTTGAATATTCCTTCATTAGATCCTTTTCCCATGATTGGTGTATACAAACTTATGTATCTATACATATGTATACATTGCATATATATATCCATATATACATGACTACTTACATACATACATATTTATATATGTATACATACATATAAAAGTGGTATCTATGTATGCATAACATGTGTATGTGTATAGACATCAGTACATATATACAATATGTGTATAGTACATATGTATACATGCTAGTGGGTATAAATACTATAAATATATATTAACATGTTTATATAAATATACAATATATATGTACACTATGTCTATACATGTACGTGTACTATACATGTATATAGTACATGTATGTGTATAAAAATATTGTAAATACATACAGGGTAAACCCACATAAGTGGTGAACACTTTTGTGGAGGAAGAGAAAAGTCATTTTTTCCCTCTACACAAAGCGAAGGGGTTCGGCCGAACCAAATTGTTTGACTGAACCCTATGTTCACTCAAACCCCATTGATAATATTAAAATAAAGGGGTTCAAGCGAACTAGGGTTCGGTCGAACCCCCTTAATAGGGATTTTTTTTTAAAAACCTTGTCATTTTCCCAGACCCCATGAATTTTTTTCATTATTTTAAAGTGGCTAGGTTCGGTCGAACACCCTTTTTCCCCTATCTCCTCAAAAAAATGATTTTTTTTGTAAAAAATTGTCGTTTGAAGCTCAATTTGAAAATGAAAATGTAGAAAAATTCAGAAACCCAACTAGATAATGATAGTCCTCGGAATGAGCTATCTGTCGAATATAATTTTAATATGATTTGCTTTTATTATGTATTTTAGTTTTTAGTTTTATTAAACATAGGTTTTTCACTGAAAATAAAAATCTCTGGTCTGCACATGTGGAAAAATAGCAAATTATCAAAATAAGTAATTTAAAATATTCTGAGGTTGGGTATTGATGTCCTTGATCCATTAGAAAAATAAAAATTGAATTTTGGTTCATACAGAAAAAGTTATGTTGTATACAGTCCGCCTATGTCTGAATTGCAATTGGTTTGACTTTGAAACTTGATTAAGGACAAAATATTCAATAAAAAACTATGAGACCAAATGGAAGTGCTAGATATTGTAGTTAAAAATCTAAATTCGAAAAAATTATAATTTTATCCTTCATACAAAAAAAATTATGTTGTATACAGTGAGCATCACTTTTTAAAAATGCTGTTTTATGAAAAAAACCAGTTTTTGTGGGAGATGGAAAAAAACATGCAATCTGATTCCAAAAATTTTGAAAAAAATATTTTTAGAATCTAGAGACAAAATGTGATGAGACTCTAGTTTGTATCATTTTCAAATTCCTCACAGTTTAGCCGCTACAAGAGCCCGAAAGTGAAGATTTAGTTAAAAATAATAATTGCAGTGTCTAGTTTGCCCAAAAATTGTAAACCACTATTGTAGGATCACTATGCATAACATGTGTATGTGTATAGTACATATGCATACATGCTAGTGGGTATAAATACTATAAATATATATTAACATGTTTATATAAATATACAATATATATGTACACTATGTCTATACATGTACGTGTACTATACATGTATATAGTACATGTATGTGTATAAAAATATTGTAAATACATACAATGTGTATATATGTATGTACATTTATTGTTTGCATGCGTGTACATATATACACATATTGTGTGTATGTACAATATATCTATACACATACATATTAAAACATATATACATATATTTATTGTTTACATATATGTAAGTTTACATAGATGTATATATTTACTTCACATATATAATTATATTTATTATTCATATATACATATATAATACATCCATATAAACATATGTGTATGTATGTATATACATATAATATATATGCACATAAGTATGTACGCATACATTCATACATATCTTCATATAGGTTACCTATTATACTATATCTAAATATTGTATGTAGATTATAGTATGTACGTATGTATGTATACATATCTACATATAATATATATGTATAGACATATTGTATGCATAAATATATATTTATACTTATAGTATATGTACATATACATGTATATATGTATCTTTGTATGAATATGTATGTATCTATATATATGTGTGCATATGTATGTATACATAGAAATAAATGTTAGGAATAGGATCACAAAGAAATATACAATAAAATGAATACAAAAATAAAACATAAAATAACACAAAAATAGAGAGACACATATGTGTGGTTCGCCCAATATAGGCTATGTCCTCAAAGAAACAGGTGGTCCTTCCTTTTATTTATCCAACAAAATGAAGGGATATGACCTATAGCATATTCACTGTCGATTTCTCTTCACTCTATCACAGTCTCCACACACAATACAAATACATAGTCATAATACAATTCCCTTATAAAAGAGGGTTTCCTTCTAGGGAAAGAAAAGCAAACATAACCTCTACTATCAGATCTTTGAACTAATTATGAACGATCTAGAATTACCACATAAGAATAACATTTTATGATTTAAATATGTATCTAAAATTTGGGTTTGAGGGCACTACCCTTGAACCCTCACTTGGGAGATAGCCCCTCGGCTTCCACAAGGGTGTATCCCCTCACAGACCCCCCCTCCCAACTAAAATAAAATGGGCTCCAGAAATAAGAATATCAGGCTCCATAACCAACAATGAATGTATATATACCAAATGTAGGTATCTATATATGTATATATAATATGTAGACATACAGTGTATTTATACTAATATGTAGATATTACATATGTATCCTTATTCCAACCAATATAGAGATAGGGGTCAACTTCTCACCAATGTAGAGGTAGGGGTTGTCACTACCAATCTCTTTCCTCCTTAATCTTCACCCATTACTAGAGTAGAAATTTTTTTTATGAATCGTTTGTGAGAAGATAACTATTATAAAGAGGTGGGGGGCACTTTTCTCTACAGTGGTAAACATGAAGTGCAAACCATATGGGAAATCAAATGGATGAGCATATTATACATACATAATATCTACATGTTACTATAGATACATATGTTCTCATGTATATTCCATGTGTACATATGTATGCATGTATATTATATGTAGATATGCATACATACACAAATACATATATACCATATGTACATGCATATATACTTATGATATATACATACATAAAATTATATAATATATGGATATACATAATATAATATTATATACACACACACTTTATATGTGTGTGTGTGTGTATACACACATAAAACTATATTATTCATGTATGTATAATACAATATTTAGTGCATACACTATGATTGATGTAAATTTTTCATCCACAACTAGACTCTATGTTTCTTCTAATGGTGTTAAGTGTATACATTTCAAGAACTGGGTATGTGCAGGACCATCATGGAAAAAATAGGCCCTTAAGTGGCAAAATATTCAGAAAAATCAGAGTTAGGCAACTTGACATAAAAATTTGAATAAGCTATCTATATTATTTCAAAAATATGTAAGAATAGAATTTGTAGAAAATTGAATTTAATTTCTAAATTACTAGGTTTATTTACAAAAAAATTAAATCTATTTGGTGAAAAATTGAAATTTCAATACAATAGTACTTAAATTTCAAAGAAAAATAAGAAGTAGGTGTCTGTCTAACCACCCTAACCAAATTAAAAAGATAATATTTTTTTATAATATTTTAGATATGAGTAGAGGAATCATGTCCCGATGTGATGCATATTTTTTTGTAATTTTTTTCCAAGTAAATAATTAACTATAATTTTTTTATGACAACTTTTAAAAAATATAAAGACTCATATGTCTGACCACCTTAACTTGGTCAAAACTTCATGAAATTCATTTTTTTCTTTTTTAATCTTATAGTATGTGAAGCATAGAATGTGATGCATTTTTTGGATTCAAAAAATATGATATCGTTTGAAAGCCATAGATGTTTTTCAATCAGCCTAAAAATCAGGACTTTAGTCGTAATTCATTATAAAATGAATAATAATTGTTTATTGAATTCAAAGTAAAGCATAATTTATATTGGTGGAAATCTGAGAATCTCCTTCAAAAACCCTTTTCGTTTCATCAATTTTGGTTAAAAAAAAGTCGTCAGCCACATACCCATCATATTGCCACTTTTTGGTCCATCATGATCCTGCACATACCCGAGTAATGACAATAATTCTTCAATGTTGGTTCCTACATCTCTCTTTTCTTGTGAGAAAAATATCATTCTTTGAACAAATGTAAGATGATAAAGGTTCTTACCCATTTTCATGGTTTCTCTCAATTTGTAACCTTTATTTTAAAGATGTTGCTAGTTATGAGTTGCTTGTATGATTATGTTGCTAATTTTGGTGCATCTTCATATACAATTTTATACAGATACATTACATTTAATTTTTGTGCTATAATTCACTTGCATGTAATGCCTTCTACCTACTCAAAGCATGGAAATCTTAACATCTTCGAAATAGTAACACTTTCTTTGTAAATTGTTATTATTTGAGTGGAAATATTCTCATTTTTTGTCCTATATAACCAAATAACATCAATGATTTAGGTTGGTCGAGCAATTTTCACTTCTTGAATCATTGACATTATCAGGTTGTGATAAGATAAGAAATTTGATAATATGTGCAAGAACAATACATTGGCCCCACTTTTTATAAAACAATTTTCCACAAAGCTATTTTCTACCATCCATACTTCCTTTACAATCCCATTTGTAGATGAGTTATATTCTATTAATAACTAAACATTCCTTCCATGTGATGGATTGCCCAATTCTTATTCCTATTGTGAATACCAACTTTATATGGAAATCATAACCAATCCAACTTCCTCTACTTTGTTGAATATCAATTCCAACTAAGATTTAGCCTTTTTGTGAAGCATGATATATTTTTAAATTAAAATTTTCTCTACTATTGTAAATATTTTTCTACAAAAGATATGGTGTATGAGTCATTGGCCCTTGAATTAGATGTGCTCCATGGGTAACTTATCTATATATCCAACATAGTAACTCACATAATCCATTCCACTTGTGTACTAACTATATTGCAAATATATGTTATAGAAAAAGGTACAAATTGCAAATTCTTGACCCTTGGAAGATCTTTTAAATGTGTTTAAAATATTGAATTTGGAGTTGCAAAGGCACAAGGTGAGGAGGAATAAATTTTAAATTATAAGCTATCATATAAAACCCTAAAATTGATGGAAGAATGCAACAAAAGAAGAGGATATGCTTGGTTGGAGGCCATACACTCTTTAACAAAGTTGCATGTTATATCTTAGCTAGATAAGTCAAAGATGACTTTTTGATGGAGATAAAATATTAAACCTTCACATTAGGGTTTTTCCTCTTAATTGATCAACAAGTCCTATCATGGTTATTATTCTCAAGATGTTGGTTGGGGATATTTCCTTTGAATATAAAGTAAAATTCATAGTGGAAAATTTTATTGAGAAATCCCATGTATAGGTGCAATAGAAAAATGGGAAATCTCTAAATTGATCATTTAAATAAATTACCTAAGTATGTTGTTCAACACAAATAAGACCCTCAATTGTTTCCATCTAGGAAGATTGAAGTAAGGGGATTGCAATATGCTCAAAGCCTAGAAGAAAGGCTTGATATATAACTATATAACAAAATATAATGACACTTGATCATTGTTTATATAATTTGAGAGTATGTGCACTCTATAGTTAGAACTTGTGCCAAGACAATTGGCTAGCCCCACCTTTTATAAAACTAACAAATAAGTTGTTTACAAACATATGAATTTTATAAGACTTATTGTCAATTATTTAATACTAGATCCATATATTACAACATTGTGTATCCTTGGACACCTATTTATTCCCAATTCTTGTAAGAGTTGGCATTGTGAAATGAAGTAGGCTAATAAATCAACCATCATTTAACCAAGTCATAAACATCTGCACACCGATTGTTCAAAAGTGTAGATGTAAACTTCACCTCTAAATAGTTTGTGATGAACCTACAACATGAATTTGTGTTAGGTTAGACATATCAATAATTATGGCAAACACTAAATTTTATAGACTAGTATACACTTTAGATCCTTCGTTTTGAATAAATCTACACATAAAATACATTAGTTATTTATGTTCGTTTAAGTATTTGGGTGAATTAGAAAACAATCTTCATTTCACATGTCCATGATCTATCATCTTCTCTTGTTACTTCATTGTGACGATAGCTCATAAAATATGACCTGAAATATTGATGAAGAAAAAAATGTACATAATCAAATCTAAAAATATATAAAACAATTTTTTTCTGTCTTTTAACCCATATTATACATTGACATAGGGGAGATGTACCAGTAGCTGTCAGGGCTGACTTCATGCATTCGTGTAGAGTGCAAAATAGGTCTGATTTCAAAAAAATAAAATTGGGCTTCTTCATAAGCGAGTTAGGACCTTAAATAGAAAATTTTGGCTTTTGGGTATTTAAAACGTGCCTTGTGGAACCTGTAAAGCAAAAGGTGTTCAAAAAAGGTGTTTTTAAACCTTCGTCCCATACATCTTTACCACTTTGCTGGTACCCGTTCATTAGACAAACAATAAAAACCCACAAAAATTTAAAGTGTTTTCAATAGTTAAAAAGGTGTTTTCAAAAGTTTTCAATGTGTTCTAATTTTTTTGGTCAGCTACACATTCAGTAGTGAACATATATTGGTGTAATTTGTAAATTTTTATTGACATAATTAAAACAATGTAATGACTAAAATGTGAACGGTTATTGGGAGGTTAAGTGAACAAGGAGTGAAATGGTATTGGATCATGGCCGACAATTGGATCTTTTCCCCTAATTGTGATATTAAAACATCCCACTACTAACTTAAGAAAACGAACTATTAGAAACGTAGCATACAATAGCTAAGTAGTTGAGTTAAACTGGACACTCTTGCAGAAGATAAAGAGAGAACTTATTGTGAATCTACCAAATGTTGAATAGCCCATTTTCCATCATTATCAGAGACATACAAGACAATGTAAACACGGCATATGCTTTGAACCCTGAAAAAGCCCATCAATCTCAAGTTGAAAGGAGACAGTAAATTAACAACTTCCTTGACTAAAATCTGTCACACGTCAGTTGACTGATAATAAAAGATAACACAACAAGCCGTTCTGTGGTCCAAATCCACTGCAACTCAGACTGTAGAACACAAATATTTTATCAAGCTATGTACAAACTGCACAAGCTATAAAAAAACCACTGAACATTTGAAAATTTTAAATAATCAGTACGGCCATAGTAGATATCTGTCTTTTCTTTCCATATGCCTAAATAGGCATAACAACACATGGGAAAAACCCCTACTTTCCTGCTTTAAAAAAGAGCAACTAATGGGCTTGGCATGGTTTCTACTGTTAAATGAAGGAGGAAAAAGGCCCACAAAAACTGGCTAAGCTGACAGCAATGGTGTGGATTCAATCCAAACTATTTGGACTTACTATGGCCGAGATGGCCGACACCCAATGGAACAGTTATTTGAGTCACTTTAGTGCTCGCCTTTGTTTAGTAAACTGGCAGGCGTTTCACTTGTCTCTGGACTTTTGTTGTCAGCAGATGCCCATGATTCCTTGCGTTACAACTTACGACACTGAGATCTTGGCAGACTGACAGCCAGATTTGAGAACAAGTATAATAATAATGACTGTGGGTTGTTAGGGTTTTTCTGGTGGGCTCTGCCTGACTCACCACCTTACAACTGGGACCCATTTCCATAACCAATAGTTGTGATCCAAGAAATGATATAAAACTCTATATGGAAATTGGAAGGATAAGTAAGATGAGATATTGAAGTGGGGAAGGTTGAGGTTGACTTAAATGAAGATATAATTGAATAGGAGTAAGGGCATATGATAAAATGTTTGTGCTTGTGGAGCACCGACCGGAGGTTTTCTGGCACCCCTGAAAGCACAGGCTATCTTGAGGGGCCCCATGCAATCTCTGAATCTAAACTCCTGTCAGTTTTCATTTGTTTTTTTGGGGGTTCTGTTAGCACGTAAATCTCGTTTCTGTACAGAATATCCGGGGCCTTTGTGGGGCAGAGTCCGTCAAAAGTGGCAGAGGAAATGGGGAGGGTGGCAGATGTTATGGGAAGAGAAAGCGTTAGTAACGGGGACTCTTTCGTCGTGACTCATGACCATTATTGTGCTGTTGCTATTGGTGTTTATGTGTATATTATGATTGCACCGTTACCTACTTGACTAAAATACACAGTGGATAATTGTGGTGGCCCTGGGAGAGATGAGCTTCCACGCAAGCCTAGGAAGGAATAGGTAGGAACATTGTATTATCAAACCATGAGGGATGTTGACAATTTTACACCAGATAAGGACGATATTGGGAAGGGGATGGATGGGCTGTACGTACCCAACGCAAACGCCATGGGCATAACGTGCTATCCCTTCATTGGAAAGGAATGTTGGAAATGGGTCCGCTTGAACAGGCAAAAAAAACGGCCATAGAAAGGAACCTCTGTGCAGGTATGGGACCCACTTCGTTGATTGCAAGTTCTTTGCATGAACACTTACGTAATGTTAGCAAAACGGAACTGGAATTTTGTGGTGTGTTGATTTTTGTGTGGTGTAAGTAGAAGAGACTCACAGATACGTGTAACTGTTGAAGCTGTCTCTATCACGGAGAAGAATTGGTTTCGTGATTTTGTAAATGGAAGAGTTTCATCAATGTATGTAGCTTATCAGTTTGTCTGCGTCATTAATAAGAATTGGTTTCACAATTGGCTATTGCAAACGGTGATATTGAAATGTCAGTAGTAGGTTTGAAATTGATATTCTAAATCTATTAGATTTTTACAATCTATGACGTCATGTAAAGATGTTTTTGGATTTGATTGTGTCAAGTTTTTCATAAATGTTTTGGATCTTACTTTCATGAGAAAATAGATAACATGAAAATAGAAAAATCTTAAATTACTTAGAAAAATTATGATTTAACAAGAAAATAGTGATATCAAGTTTTTCTCCTCTTCTTGCTTTCTACCATCTTGATGATGGATCAGGAAGTGTGATCCGAAATGTTGATGCAAAAAAATATCCAACACAATTGAATCCAAAAATAATATTGAACAACAATATGGATTGTGAAAACTTGATACCACTACTTAGAAGAATTTAATAACATTGTATGTTAAAATTAAAATGCTTGGTATATTTGAATTGGATGTTCTGAATTTTTTTTGTAGCTATTTAATCCGCCATCCCAAGAATCTCAAACTAAACGGATCTAGTGATATACTAATTTTTTTTGTAGATTTTAAAATTAATGTTTTAAGTCTTCTATATTTATTTGAATGCCACTACAACTAAGTTTATAAGAATATACTAAATGTTGTATTTTGAAATTAGTCTAGTTGGTGGATTAAAAATTGACCAAAATTTTATGTGTTTTATTTACCATTGTAAAAATCTTGAATTACTTGTAAATTTTTTAACATTGTATTGTTAAATTAATCAGGTTTAATAATGTCATTATAATTTTTTTGAATTACTTGCAAAGGTTTCAATGCTATATATTTTGAATATGATTCATCACTATTGTGTGTGAATCACAAATGATATGTATATGTGTTGCTTTTCAATTGTTAACAAATTTGCACATTTCATTGTTCAATTTGAGCAAAGTGTTTGATGGTCGATTGTTTATTTTTAATTGTATGAATGAAATTGTGAGTTGTATGCTCAAATGCTTGATTGTTTGGAGCTCTTAGTTTAGTTACAAAACTACATAATGATTTGTTTTGTTTTATATTTTTAACTTGTTTTTGTGCTTTTTAATGTACATGGATGTTGATTTTTTTTTTGAGTTAAACTAGCATGCTAAAATGAAAGCTAAAGAGATTTCTATGTATTTTTCTATATTTGTGTATGTATGCATGCAAAGATTCTCCCAATAAAAGAATTAGAATTATTATAAAATCAACAAAGTAATGAATTTCCTCCCCCTCTCCACACTTGGGATATGAATTATTTGAAGCATGTAAGGTATATATTGTGGATATATTATCCTCAAGGACCCAACTACTTTGTTTCATTTTCCACTCTTGATTGGGAGTTTTTCTTTATGTTGATGGAAGAAGGATGAAAAGACACAAAAGGACAACTACCTACTAAAGAGATGTTAAAGTGTTCTAGTTGTAAAGAGCACTAGTAACTAGGATTAGAATTGTTTTTGGAGTCCAAAATATAAAATTAGAATCCTAGAGCCTATAAGTTGGTGATAAAGTGAGTTCAAATTTGTTTAGAAGTTATAAGTGTACATAGATGTGGTGCTTTTCTTTCCACCAAACCCTACTAAATGCTAAAATTTATAGATAACTCAAAGAATGCCATAAATTGGAGAATAAAAAACTCATGCACAAGCTTATGGAAAATCATTTATAATGCAGGAACACCCTCAAAGATGAAAAAGATTGTTTTTTTACTATTCTCAACGCATCCAACTAAGAAAGGAAAAGGAAAAAATATAGACAAATAAAGCCCCATAATGAAATCATAGACAAAAAAAATGATGTGCTAGTTATGAAATATGCTTGGGATGATGTAAGAAAGCTTCTTGATATATTCTAGGGGTTTATAAGGAAACAAAAATAGTGTTAGATTTCCAACTCCCAAGGTGGTATCTTGGTCCTCTCCTAGATCCCATGCTATTTGGTCTAGTGGGGGTTATGTTAGTGTATACGATTCTTTTTTACACTCACTTAAGCTTACTTAGTATGTTTTTATCTAGTTGCATTTATGTATTTAAGTAATTAGTTTATAATTAGCTATTTACTTTATTTGTAATAGATTTGGATAAGCTTTCTTGGATAACCTTTTCTTCTTATATAAGATTTCCTATTTTATTGGATAAGCTTTCTTAGACAAGTTTTCTTGCTTTATTACATAGGCTAACTCCATATAAACTCCATGCTTTATGTGATATCTTGGGTTACCTCATGCATTGCCTTGCTCTATATAAAGCAATGGCTCTTTGTATATTTTACACACAAACATGTACTCTTATTTTGTTATATAGAATACATTTTATTCTAGCGTATTTTATTTTCTTTCATGCTTTCCTAATCTTTCATTGTATCTTGGGTTTATTTAATAATAAATTCTACATGGTATCATAGCCTTCATGATTGATAGGATTGATTTTTAGAAATATTGAGTGCAAATATGTTAATTTTTGGTAGAAAAATAGTATGGTCTTCTCTTGCATCCTCAGATGATCTAGAGAATTAAAAAAATGCCAAAAAAACCAAATTTCAAGGGTTTAACATCTACTTTTTCAATTGCATGTATGTTTTGCAGCCTCCTCGATCAAATCTAGACACACCATCACATTTAGAGTAGCCAAAAAATTTAGAGTAACCTCTCAAATCACCAAATCAACATCTTTTTAAGTTGCATGTACTTGCATGTAAGTTGCATGTACTTGCATGTGACTTGCATGTACTTGCATGTGACTAAGAGAGAGATACTTGAGAGAGGGAGTGGGTTGAGAGAGAGAGACATGGAGGGAGTGGGAGAGAGATAGAGGGAGGGAGGGTAGAAGGGTTAAGGATTTAGGGTTTAGGGTTAAGGGTAGAGGGGAGAGAGAGATGGAGTGAGTGAGAGAGAGACCTAAGAGAGGGAGGGTTTAGGGTTATGGGTAGAGGGGAGAGAGAGAGACTTGAGAGAGGGAGAGAGTGTAGGAGAGATATAGAGAGGGAGAGAGTGTATATATATATATATATATAGAGAGAGAGAGAGAGAGGGAGTGTTTGTGTGTGTGTGTGTGAGAGAGAGGGTGGGTGGAGATACCCAAGAGATAGTGAGAGAGAGAGGGAGAGAGATAGAGTGAGTGAGAGAGAGGGAATAGGAGAGAGATAGAGGGAGTGAGTGAGTGACATACCTAATAGAGGGATTAGGGTAGAGATTTTAATTGGGTTTAAGGGTTTAAGTGTTGAGGGATTAGGGTTGAGGGTAGAGGGTAAGGGTAGAGGGTTTAAGGGTTTAGGATTTAACGATCAAGGGTTGAGGGTTTAGGGTATAGGGTTGAGTGTTTAAGGTTTTAAGGGTATAGGGTTGAGGTATTAGGGAAGAGAAGGTGGGATGTATGGAGGGAGAGATAGAGGGAGAAGTAAGATAGAGATATGGAGAGAAGAGGAGGGAGGGACACATATAGATGAGGGTTAAGGATCCAATGTATAGGTTAGATGGTTGAGAATTGAAGGTATAGGGTTGATGGTATAGGGTTTAAGGGAGATGGGAGAGAGATAGATGGATTGAGTGAGTGAGAGAGAGACCTGAGAGAGGGAGAGGGGGTAGGATGGACATACTTAAAAGAGAGAGAGGGAGGGAGTGGGAGAGAGACAAAGGGAGGGAGGGTTAAGGGTAGAGGGTAGAAGGTTTAATGGTTTAGGATTTAAGGGTTAGGGTTTAGGGTTTAGGGTAGAGGGGAGAGAGATAGAGGGATTTAGTGAGTGTGTGAGAAAGAGAGACCCGAGAGAGGGAGAGGGGGAGAGGGGGTAGGAGGGAGAGTCTTGAGAGAGAGAGGGAGGGAGTGGGAGAGAGATAGATGGTTAAGGGTAAAGGGTAGAGGTTTTAAGGGTTTAGGGTTTAGGGGGGAGAGATAGAGAGAGAGAGAGAGAGAGAGAGAGAGAGAGAGAGAGAGAGAGAGAGAGAGAGAGAGAGAGAGAGAGAGAGAGAGAGAGAGGGAAAGAAGGTAGAGATATTGAGGGAGAGGAGGCAAGGAGAGAGAGAGAGGGAAAGAAGGTAGAGATATTGAGAGAGAGGACGCAAAGAGGGAGAGAGAAATAGGTATAGAGGGACAAATAGGTAGAGAGAAGTAGATATGAAAGCAGGGATAGAGGGAGAGGTAGGGATAGAGAGAGAGGTGAGGAAAAACAAAGAGAGGTCTAGGTAGATAGAGGTGGGAGGAGATAAAGAGAAGTAGAGGGTAGAGTTAAGGCTAGAGGGTAGAGTGTTTAAGGGTTTAAGGGCTAAAGGTTTAGGGTTTAGAGTCAAGGGTAAAGGAGAGAGAGATATATGGAGTTATTGAGAGAGAGAGAGAGGGAGGGAGTGGAAAAGTGATAGAGGGTAGAGGGTTAAGAGTTAATGGTAAAGGGTAGAGGGTAGAGGGTAGAGGGTAGAGGGTAGACGAGAGAGAGATAGAAGGAGTGAATGAGTGAGAGAGAGACCTAAAAGAGGGAAAGGAAGTAGGAGGGAGGGAATTGGAGATAGATAGAGGGTAAAGGGTAGAGGGTTTAATGGTTAATGGTTAAGGATGGAGGGTAGATAGATAGAGAGGGTGAGTAAGAGAGAGAGACTTGAGAGAGGGAGAGGGGGTAGGAGGGAGAGACTTGAGAGAGAGAGGGGAAGGGAGTTG